>CM046789.1:6640103-6832885 GCA_025617405.1 Perca schrenkii | reverse complement strand
TTACTGTGAACAGAGTTGCTGTCAGCTGCTGCCTACGGTATTACGGCTGCCGGCGCCACTGGCTGTGGAGACTAAGGCTGGTGTGCCGATCATTAAATAGTCTGTAGTTTATTAGTTGATTTACATTTTGTATTAATAATCTGAATCTGCAAAGAAACTACAAACCAAAGTTGTTAAATACAATGTAATGCAATATAAAGTACAAGTTTTGCTCCTGTAAAGATGTTGAATTGTTGTTTTCAAATTGACAAAATTGAATATAACGGCGGCAGAGTTTAAGTAGCTGAAGGGATATTCCCAATGTGACGTATACCTGTATCGGTGGAGCAGCAGGGAACATGTAAAGATACACATTGAACCCCAGGACTGCCAGGGTGACTGCTGGGATGTTTCCCAGACCCTCTTGGAACAACTGGGCCACCAGAAGCAGCAGGCCCAGCTGGACACTCCTCTGCATACTGAAAACAACCTGGGGAGAGATGGTTTCAACGCCACAGCGTGAGGATTTGGTCTTAAGGCGAGACACTGCACTGCAATGCTCTGGTCAATTTTGAATTCAATTTAATTCCCCAACATGTCTTCTTTCAGACTTGGAAAGAAAACATCCAAAATACACATTTAGGTTGTTTATATTACCACACTTTGTCCATTTGTGTCTGTAGATTTCATTTGGATATTTAAACATAAGCCTACATTTAAACAATTATTTACCAAATAGAAAAAGTGTAGTCAAATAAAGTGTTTATTTTTATTTCCACCAGTCTGAAAGAAGACGTGTTATGGAAGCGAAATAGCCAAAAAAATCTCAAAATCTGAAAAACTAACATTTTTTGTGTCTAGTGTCAGCCTTAAACTCACACAATCTGAGAGACAGTTAGCTTTCTTCAGGGTAAATTAAAGCCCCTAAATCCCCCCCTAGCTTCCTGATATTTCTAAAATCCTGTGTGCAGCCATGTGGGAGCATTTTCGTGCATGATCATAAAGAGCCGAGCAAAGAGACTCAAAAACAGCTTCTTCTCCCTTGGCCAACAGAACTCTTTATTCCTACAAACAACTAAACTAAACATGAAACATCTTTTAAATGTGGAAAGCACTTTGCTGGCAACAACTGGAAGTAGGGATCGCAATGGGATGCTCCATTCCCTCCATTCTTTTCTTGGCGCGTTTGAGGTCATCCTGATCGAGGCAAGGCAGGTGATGGGTGGGGTCCGGCTGCCTGCTCCCAGAGGCTCTCGCCCCTAAAGAGCTATATGGATGCCATCACCTTCCTGCTACGAACCGCCCCATGCACATCCAGGCTGCTTAAAGGAACACGCCGACTTATTGGGAATTTAGCTTATTCACCGTAACCCCCAGAGTAAGACAAGTCGATACATACCCTTCTCATCTCCGTGCGTGCTGTAACGCTGTCTGACGGCTCCAGCAGCATCAGGCCAGCAGAACATGCAGGTGAATGGTTCCAGTAATCCTACTGCTCCCAATAAGTGACAAAATAACACCAACATGTTCCTATTTACATGTTGTGATTTATAGAGTCACAGCATGTACAAAAAACAACGTAACATGAGACACAGCCATCTTCTAACTGTAAACAAACCGGGAACTATATTCTCAGGCGGAAGAATATAGTACTTGTTAAGATGTTTTTTGTACACGCTGTGACTATACAAATCACAACATGTAAATAGGAACATGTTGGCGTTATTTTGTCACTTTTGTCACAATTTGGAGCAGTAGGCTAGTTGGAACCAGTTACCTGCAGGATCTGTGCTAGGCTAAGCTAATGCTGGAGCCGTCAGACAGCGTTACAGCACGCACTGAGATGAGAAGGGTCTGTATGGACTTGTCTAACTCTGGGGGTTACAGTGAATAAGCTAAAGTCCCAATAAGTCGTCGTGTTCCTTCAAGAGCCTAGAGGAGCTGATCACCTGGGCCAGGATGAAGTTCAAGTCGCACCCACCCATTCTATGGTCCAAGGCAAGCAGGAAGGAGATGAAGGACCTTGTTGTTGCAGAGGTCACCAGGATTGAGCAGGAGGAGCTCGGAGTGAGGTCTGTGGCACAGGGGCAGGAGGGGCGGTGGGCAACTTGGGAGGGTGTTGTGAGCCGAGCAATCAGCTGGGCACAGTTCTGGAAACTGCCACAGGCTCGGTTCAGTTTCCTCATTAGAGCAACAGAGCAATCCTGTGACCTCTGCGGGACCACCAATGTCTCACTCCAGCATGTTCAGTCGGGCTGCAAAACAGCACTGACAGAGGGTTGGCTCAGATGGCGGCACGACCAAGTGCTCAGGAAGCTGGCAGAGGTGCTGGAGAAAAGTCATCAGGAAGCAAACAACCAGAGTCCATCAGAGAGCCGATGCAGGATCCTCAGGCAGGGGGAACCCGCAAGGCATACTAGCAAGAGACCACCCACCAAGCTATTAACACCAGGGGCGGTGTGGAAGATGGAAGTAGACCTGGTTAAGCGGCTCCAGTTTCCACAGGAGATATGCAGCACCTCCTTAAGACCAGACGTGGTGCTGTGGGGTCTGCAGCTGTGAAGTCAGCAATACTGCTCGAGCTGACAGTGCCATGTGAGGAGGGACTGGAAGCTGCCTATGAGAGAAAGAAGGTGAAGTATGCAGAGGCTGTACCCAGTGGAGGTGGGAGCCAGAGGCTTTGTGGGCTGATCAACATCATGCCTAATCAAGGACCTGGAACTACGTGGAGCCACACTGAGCAGATCCACCAACAAGCTCTCTGAGGAAGCTGAGAAAGCAAGCCCCTGGCTCTGGCTGAAAGGACGAGACAAGGCTTGGGGAGTAATATCCAATTAGGTTTTGCTAATGCCTCGCCACCAGGAGATGTTCTGGGTTAAGGGGCCAAACGTCAATGAGCGGTGGGCCCTAGCTAAAGACTCTGTAGCAAAACCTTGCGGTATGCGGTCAGGTTTAGGCCCGCCTCAGGGGAGAGGACGCCCCTGCCATGCACACAGTCCACCACAGGCACCGTTGGATGGGCGACAGGCCAGAGGCCCAGGAGAAAGACCACCTCGCTGTAATGAATAATGTCAGCCTTCTTGGTCAGTGGGGAATTGAAATGTTAAATCCAATTCTGAATTTGTATCTCTCGTACAGAGGAGGGGGATATGTAGCGCAAGTACCAACTATATGTCACCGTCCCCAGTTCAGAGGGATTGAATATGGATGAAAAACAACTCACGGTCTTGGCGTCACCACTGATAGCAGGTTTACACTGTGACGGTGTAAGCTCTTTTTCTTAATCAGGGAGAAAGTGGAGCTGTAGACACAAGCACTGCAAAACTAACATAGGTTTCCCTTAATGAAGATAAAACTGAGTCAGTTGCGTTGACCTTCTAGATTCCCTGCGACAGTAGTACTCAGTACAGGCTGCTCCGGACAAGAGGAAATATATTCTCAACGTTGCCTGTGTATTTAATGCTGAAACCAATCAATTGATTATCTGATTGACAGAAAAATAAACAGCAACTACTTTGATAATAAATTAATCAGTAAAGTCTTTTTTCAAGCCAAACACTACCTAGATCCACCTTCTCACTTGTGAGGTTTTGCAACTTTTCATTGTCTCATGTGATAGTAGAAAAATATCTTTGATTTTTGGACTGTTGGTTGGACAAACAGGCAATTTGGCTTCAGGAAATTATAGAATTTTTCAAAAATGTTAAAGAAAATAATCAATCATTTAATGAAACGTTAGTTGCTGTCCTAGATGAATTGGTATTACCTTTTGATGGAGATCTGCTTATATGCGTATTAGGATGTTACCAGAATAAGCCAACGGCAATGTCACAAAGCAGTGTGGCTGCAGAGAATAAAAGACAGATATGTTCATATGAGTTGTGTCTAAACTTCACATTTCACTGAGTCCAATATTTGACTTTATTTTGTTTTCTCATTGTAATCTAGGCTATGTACCAAGTGGTTATGACAGTGGTCTCATGTGAATGATGTAAGACCTAATTACTGTCATGGCAACAGTTCAAATTGAAGCACCTAAATATGTTGCATATGTGTGTGTGGTCCAGGGCATGTAATGTTACTAAAAGAAAATCTTAAAATATCACATCTGTCTGATGGGAGAAACTGAATTGAAATACAGTGTGTAAAAACATAACAATAACATATCTTTAAATGATAGGTTACATGTTATTAGAAAGTCTAATCTAAGAGTCCTTGAATTAACAGAGGGAGTGGGTAACTGATAATTGAACTAAATAATCTGCCAAGTATATTCTAACAATGCACATGCATCATACAAACTACTGTTACTTTCTACTGTTTCATGCTATAGCCAATTCATGAAAGTTTTGTCTTTTTCACAGTATGCCAGCACACGTCAATCAAACAACATACCTCACTGTTTGATTGACAGGGAATCTCTGGGGAACTGCGGTGCAGAAACACGACAGCAATCAACAGCCAGCACCAAACACTTTGCTGTATAAACCAAACATGAATGTCGCGAGTTACCACTTTTACCACCTAGGCCTTAAGACCTATTAGGTCCCTTTGGTTGCTGTGGATTGGCTAATAAGGACTGAAGATTGACACCTGGATCAACTGATTGCTCACATGTCCATACATATAGGAGTCCCTGGGCAATCTATCTATCTATCCATCTATCCATCTATCTATCTATCTATCTATCTATCTATCTATCTATCTATCTATCTGCGCGTTTCTACGTAAATTAAAGATGTAACTTAGTTCATGAAATGCATTTTGCAAAACAAACGTAGTGAGCATAGGCAGGCTAAAAACAAACACATATCCGGAAGCTGCAACAAAAGGAAAACCGTATGTTTACTCCTCCTCCTCCTCCAGCAGCTGATCCAGACACGGTGGGAAACTAAACTCTGACAATCAAAAGGCTCCAAAAGCAGGGCAAAAAGATAACGCACTCTTATAATAATTATACATAAGAATACATCAAAAATGTACTTAACATACTCACACTTCATCCGTCTACGTTCAGCGCGCATCTGTCTCCAGACTGGATCTCCTCCCGGAGAGACGCGCAGAAACGAAACTTAAAGCCTGCGTGCTCAGAAAGTCACGTTGCTGCTCCCGGAATGTAACTAAGTACATTTACTCAAGTAGTGTACTTAGGTACACATTTGAGGTAATTGTACTTTACTTGAGTCTTTTCTTTTCATGCCACGTCCTATTACTTCAACTCCGTTACATTTGAGAGAGAAATATTGTACTTTTTTACTCCACTACATTCATCTGACAGCTTTAGTTACTTTACACATTAAGAGTTTTCAAGACTAAACACATGTAGTTTATAAAATCTGATGTTTTATTATAAATTAAACTAGTCAATAATTTAACAGCCTACAAGTCCATCTGAAATGATTAGACATTAAACACACAACTGTTTGCATCATTTCTACTTTCTAAAATGTGATTTTTCTGCATCCAGTGCTTTTACTTTAAATAGTCTAAGTACATTTTTCTGATACTTTTACATAATTTTACTTAAGTAACATTTTCAATGCAGGACTTTTAATTGTAACTGAGTGTGTTTTTTTACAGCGTGGTATTAGTACTTTTACTTATGTAAAGGATCTGAAGACTTCTTCCACCAGTGCACAGAATGCTCTCCATTTGCGGATTGTTTTAATCCTTTAAGCACCCTTTACATTAGTCTGCTTTAATAAAATAATCTACATTTCAAATCGTCTAACGTAAGAAAAGCAATGGTGGAATGTAGCTGCTGTACATTTTACTGAAGTACTGTAGCTTAGATAGGATTTTGAGGTAAGGCTATGTGTATTTACTGAAGTGTTTCCAATTTCATGCTATTACTTCTACATTTGTCTGAGATAGTAATATTGAGAACCTCTCAAACTATACAAAATCATTATTAAGAGAGATTCTCATTATTTTGAGTTTTTCTAATTATTTTAAGTTCTCATTTAGAGAAAGTAATTATGTTAAGAAACAGTCTGATTTTAATAAAAGTAAGTCATTTTTTAGAGAAACTAAGTCATTTAGAGAAACTAACTCATTATTCATAGATACTAAGTCATTATTTATTAATAATAAGTCATTATTTATTGATACTAATTATTTATTGATACTAAGTCATTATTTAAAGGTCCCATGACATGGTGCTCTTTGGATGCTTTTAAACCTTAGTGCTCCCCTAATACTGTATCTGAAGTCTCTTTTATATAGACCTTAGTGGTCCCCTAATACTGTATCTGAAGTCTCTTTTATATAGACCTTAGTGGTCCCCTAATACTGTATCTGAAGTCTCTTTTATATAGGCCTTAGTGGTCCCCCTAATACTGTATCTGAAGTCTCTTTTATATAGACCTTAGTGGTCCCCTAATACTGTATCTGAAGTCTCTTTTATATAGACCTTAGTGGTCCCTCTAATACTGTATCTGAAGTCTCTTTTATATAGACCTTAGTGGTCCCCCTAATACTGTATCTGAAGTCTCTTTTATATAGACCTTAGTGGTCCCCCTAATACTGTATCTGAAGTCTCTTTTATATAGACCTTAGTGGTCCCCCTAATACTGTATCTGAAGTCTCTTTTATATAGACCTTAGTGGTCCCCTAATACTGTATCTGAAGTCTCTTTTATATAGACCTTAGTGGTCCCCTAATACTGTATCTGAAGTCTCTTTTATATAGACCTTAGTGGTCCCCTAATACTGTATCTGAAGTCTCTTTTATATAGACCTTAGTGGTCCCTCTAATACTGTATCTGAAGTCTCTTTTATATAGACCTTAGTGGTCCCCCTAATACTGTATCTGAAGTCTCTTTTATATAGACCTTAGTGGTCCCCCTAATACTGTATCTGAAGTCTCTTTTATATAGACCTTAGTGGTCCCCTAATACTGTATCTGAAGTCTCTTTCCCGAAATTCAGCCTTGGTGCAGAATTACAGCCACTAGAGCCAGTCCCACAATGAGCTTTCCTTAGGATGTGCCATTTCTGTGTCTGTAGCTATTGTGGAGGAGAGAGGGGGGGTCTTGACCAACTGCCACTTTGCTCGTTTGACAGCCATGATGTCTCTCTCTCTCTAATGGGGGGGGGGCAAATTATCTGGGTGGGCAAAGCAGAGAAAGGGGAGGTAACCTTTCCCCTTATGACCTCATAAGGAGAAGATTCCAGATCGGCCCATCTGAGCTTTCATTTTCTCAAAGACAGAGCAGGATACCCAGGGCTCGGTTTACACCTATCGCCATTTCTAGCCACTGGGGGACCATAGGCAGGCTGGGGGAACTCATATTAATGTTAAAAAAAAAAACTCATAAAGTGAAATTATCATGCCATGGGACCTTTAAAGATACTAAGTCATTATTTATAGATTTTAAGTCATTTTTTAGAGATACTAAGTCATTATTTATAGATACTAAATCATTATTTAAAGATATTAACTCATAATTTTGAGAAACTAACTGATTATTTTGAGAAACTAGCTCATCATTTTGAGAAAGTTTCTCATTGTAATGACTTACAGGATCACGTCATGGGCCACAGTCTTGTGTTGACAAACGTTACGTCACTGCGCGCTGTCGTCGCTAGGTGGGGCGGGGGCTGTTGTTGTTGTTGCTATCGTCTTGCGGGGGGGGGACGCGAAGACTCTTTCACACCATTCAGATTTGGATTAGCTGAACCACGGATAACATTTATATCATCAACTCCGTAAAGGACCCCGTTGCAAGCCATCTCGAGTCAACATGGGGAGCTGTTTAACTGTGGGGCCGAACGAAGCTCTGGTGGTCTCTGGTAGGTGGTCCCCCCTGCTGACGGAGCTAACGAAGCTAAGCTAGCTGTCATTTCAGATGACAGCTAGCTTAGCTTAGCGGGCAGCCGTTTGTTGTACTCTTGTTTGCAGCAGCGTAGCTTGTCTTCTAATGCAGAAATAATATAGCCTGGTGGCTAACGTTACCGCATAAAGATACCAAGTTAAATCAGTGTCAGTAACGTCAATAACGGCTTACTTATAACCGTTATGCTAGCATCGTTAGCAAGCAGGCAGCGACGCTACGTTAACAGCAGGTAGTAATGAGCTAGCTAATGGTCTCAGACACACGCTGACCCATAGACATATATACATATGTAGCTAGCTATATATGTATATATTTATATATGTCAATGCTCTGACCAGCACAACACTCCACAGCAATCAGTGTCAAGCTAAATATAACACAATGTGTAAATTAATCTGCAACATTTGAAAGCAGAAACTAAAAGCTGAATATAATGTTATCTAGCCCTAAAAAGAGATTATGAATGAGAAAGTAGAGACAGATCTGAATGAAGTTCATGCTCAGTGGCCACAAACTGACAATCCAAACAGGAAGATGCAAAAAAAAAATCATGACAACCAAAAGAAAACTATAGAATAGATAGATGGTCACTGTTCGACAGGCACGGACACTGAAATAATAAGCATTTAGTTTAACTTTAATCTCAGATTTCAGAGAAAATAAATATAATTATTGGAGCACACACATCCCTTACGCAACAAAAATATATTTATCAATATATGATGTGACAATATATTTCATGTGTCTTCATATATTGTGAAATTTACATCGTAATATATTATATGATGTATTATATAATAATATATTATATATGTAAGTTATATATTGCAATACATTGCAATATATGGGAAAAATACTGCAATTATTGCCGTTTTCATATATTGAATAAATACATATTGTTATATTATGTAATATATTGTTATGTATATTGAAATATGTCCCACATTATATGAGATCATATATTGGAAGAGGCATTGTATATATGTAAATATATATGTAAAATTATATGAGATAATATACTTCAATGTACAAGATAATATAATCAAATTTATATGGGAATATGTCTTAAATATATTGATTTATATTATTTAATATATCGTTATGTATATTGAAATATGTCCCACATTATGAGATTATATATTGGAAGAGGCATTGTATATATGTAAATATATATGTAAAATTATATGAGATAATATACTTCAATGTACAAGATTATATAATCAGATTTATATGGGAACATATTTGATATTAAATAATATATTATATATAATTATAATTTTATATATTGTATACATGTTGAATATGAAAGAATATAATGTACAATGTCTGTTGTATATATCAAAATATAATAGATTGAATAAGACATCAATACTGTTCACATTAATTGAATGAGGTTTATTTCAAAAGCAGCAGCTGAAGGGACATTGACCTGAGAACAAACAGAATGAAAGGCATGTCACCATGGTTCCATCTGAAGCTTATGTACACATAATGTGTTCGGCAAATGGCAAATTGGTTTGCTGGTAGGGATGTGCAGATACACACAAGAGTTAATTTTGTTATGGTTCAGGGAAGTTGAGGACCCAAAGGCAGAGAGCAGGCAGGCGGGAGAAAGTTGATGTGAAGATTTATTACAAACACAAAAATCCAGGGTACAAACCAGCAAGAATCCAAAATAGCGAAAACGCAAGAAACAAGACAAGGAGTAAAAACTAAGGTAATCCAAAAATGCAAAAAGGGAAAACAGAGCTGGATAACAGAACCAGAACACAGAGACCGCACGGAGAACTAACACAAAACTCAGAGACAGGAGACGAAAAAAACAGGAACACTAAGCCTAACACACAGGACTACAAACACGCGACAAGACACACAATGATCTGACACAGGACAAGGGGAACACCAAGACTAAATACACAGGCTAACGAGGAAACACAAGACAGGTGGCACGAGGCTGGGAAACAGGTGAAACACATTAGGGCAATCACAAGGGCGGGAAAACACAGGAAGTAAAGCAAAACAACACAAGACAGAAAACAAGACAGTCAAAATAAAACAGGAAACAGAGCAAAAATACAAAACAGAAAAAAACATTTTTACCAAAATAAGACAAAACACACCAAACCAATAACAAATTTTCACTGTATAATGTTGGCTGACAATGTTGACTGTGACAGTTAAGTATTCCTACTAACCCAAATCTTAGCTGACATTCTTCAATTTATGACTTTAGAATAAGTGTTTAATGTTTCACTGCTAATTAAAAATGTATACAGCAAACGTTACTAGGCCAATAAAGCAAAAATCTCAACAGGATAATTGCTATCATGATTAATGCTGCATGACTAACCAAGTAAAAAAAACAAATAAGCACTGTACTTGCCTGCCAACTGCAAAATGTGTGCTAGTTCAACCAGCCACCCATTAGAAGGCCTCTTATACCACCGATACTGTGGCACTCGATAAGATACTACTTTTTAGAGTTTTCAGGATCAAAGTCTACGATCCAATTTACAGGGACTACACTGAGAGCATCTTTATCCTTCCCCTTTGACCAGCTCACTAGCGCAAACTTCATTATTTTTTCTTATTGTCTCCTCTCACTGCTGAGCAGAGCTATAGAGTAACGAAGTAGAACTACTTCACTACTCTACTTAAGTACTAAAAGGCTGTATCTGTACTCTACTGGAGTATTATTTCTTTTCTCCTACTTCCACTTTTACTTGAGTACATATTTTCGATGAGTTTAATATTTTTACTCTGATACATTTTTTATGTGCTGCATCGTTACTCTTTAGTGGTGTGAATTCTTTCGAGGTTGCGTTGTGTTTCTTTTCATTACGGCGATTGCCTGTACAGAAGTCAGAGACGATTTAAGTTTGTACTCTTTCTATTTAGCTATTGTTGCAGATGAGTAATCTATTCCTGAGTAGTTTGTGTCTGCAGTGAGTCCTGAATGTTAACCGTTTGACCCTGTGATGTGAAGCTGCTAGTTTATCTGTATTTTGCTAGTTTGCTAACTTTCCACTACATCACACAATTTAATTCAGTATGTGTTAATAAGTGATTAATAACCCACTGTTGTAGCAGATAATAGTAGTTATAACAGCTGTGACATTAATGTACCTTTTGGGGTTTATTTCAGAAACTTCCTTCATATCCAGCCATGTACAGCTTGTGACTGCCTGTAATTCTCCGTCTTAATACCAAGTAAAAAGTTGAACTCCAACAATATGATATTCAAAATTTGACTGCTTTTTAACTACATAACACAATAGTGTACTTTTACTTTTAGTACTTGAGTAGTATATTTTAAAATAAACTACTTGCAATACTTAAGTACAAAAAATGTTGAATACTTTAGTACTTCCACTTAAGTGTTGTGCTAAAAGAGCACTTCTACTTCTACTCAAGTCACTTTTTTGATAGAGCACTTGTACTTTTACTCAAGTCTGGGTCTTTAGTACTTTATACACCTCTCCCGCTGAGGCACGCACAGACAGTGGCTTGTGTCATAGACAGGCTTGTGTGTGCCTCCGGCGTATGCGCAAGATGTTCGCGCGGTGCAAAGGTGGACACAAAGAAAAAAAAATATTTTGCTGTTAATGATGATTTAATTTATAATACTCTATCATCTTCATTTTACAATATACTGTATGAATCAATACACAGCAATATATGGTCCATCCATATGGCTATATAATGTAAATGTCATGCAAAAATGTGATTTGGACTATTGTTGATCAAGCTCAATGCCCTATGCATGAGCTTAATTGCTTAACACATAATTTGTTTTTTTCAATACACATACATGCAACAATGTAATACAGTTTTGTTTGCACATCAATGCATTTTAAAATATATTAATCAATATATAGAAATAGTTTTCCATCCATATATTGCTATATATTTTCAAATATATGAGGAAGTGTCTCATATATTGAAATATATTTTCTAATGTATTGCCATATAAATTCTAGTATATTGCAATATACTTTTGTTTCGTAAGGGATGCACACACACACACATGCACACAATTAGTGGAGAGCTTAGGAAATGGAGCCACAGAAAATGTTAAAGCCATGTGGAAAGATGCCAAAATACAAATAATAAATATTCTTTTAAATTTCCTCATCTGTGAAGTGTTATGGCCGAGTTGTATCTCTGTATTGTCACCAGTTTGATTAGAGATTGGAAATGAAGCGTCCCTGAATGAAAACAGTCTAGAATACAGACGTGTCCAATAAGGTACAGCACACAGTTTCAATTGTAGTAACTGTGGTATTGTCACAGAAAATATATCAAGGCTGCGTTGTATTAATCCAACTGTTCCTCTTCCCTCAGGTGGTTGTTGTGGCTCTGATACAAAGACCTACGCTGTGGGAGGCTGGGCCTGGGCTTGGTGTCTCATCTCGGACACTCAGAGGTAAAAAAAAAACTGCTTAAACATAATGTCCATTTATGTTGTCTGCACATGGAGTTGGTCTTTTAGTAGCTCCTTAAAACGCTTTTGTGCCGGCAGCACAATTATACTATTTAAAGTGCTCATATTGTGCTCATTTTAAGGTTCATAATTGTGTTTAGAGGTTGTATCAGAATAGGTTTACATGGTTTGATTTTCAAAAAACACCATATTTTTGTTATACTGCACATTGCTGCAGCTCCTCTTTTCACCCTGTGTGTTGTAGTAGCTAGGTAAGGACTACTAGCCAGTCAGAAGCAGAGTATGAGGGCGTGCCCTGACAGTACCTAGGTAAGGACTACTAGCCAGTCAGAAGCAGAGTATGAGGGCGTGCCCTGACAGTACCTAGGTAAGGACTACTAGCCAGTAAGAAGCAGAGTATGAGGGCGTGCCCTGACAGTACCTAGGTAAGGACTACTAGCCAGTCAGAAGCAGAGTATGAGGGCGTGTCCTGACAGTACCTAGGTAAGGACTACTAGCCAGTCAGAAGCAGAGTATGAGGGCGTGCCCTGACAGTACCTAGGTAAGGACTACTAGCCAGTCAGAAGCAGAGTATGAGGGCGTACCCTGACAGTAGCTAGGTAAGGACTACTAGCCAGTCAGAAGCAGAGTATGAGGGCGTACCCTGACAGTACCTAGGTAAGGACTACTAGCCAGTCAGAAGCAGAGTATGAGGGCGTACCCTGACAGTAGCTAGGTAAGGACTACTAGCCAGTCAGAAGCAGAGTATGAGGGCGTGCCCTGACAGTACCTAGGTAAGGACTACTAGCCAGTCAGAAGCAGAGTATGAGGGCGTGCTATGCTAGCAGCTAGGTGAGCATTATAACGTGTGTTACAAAGTGACCTCGTTTGTCTCTGAAGTAAAGGCTGGACTACAATAGAGCTGTTTGGAGCAGTTGGTGAACAGAGTTTCCTGTTGGAGATGGCGAGTCCCTTTGGGGTGGACTTTAGGCTTTTTTACTTTGTAAACCCATAACTTGCACAAAAAAGATACATAACACAATAAAAAGGAAAGGGAAAAAGCATAATATGAGCACTTTAAAGCCCTCTGTCCAATCTTATTTGAAGAAAATGGCCAAGGTTTGTAAAACAGACCACAGCTGAAATGGGCTTTTGCGGTCTTGGATCTCCTCAGGGCAGTCAGTCCCATTATCTACAGACAATCTGTAAGCAAGTGGAGAGTGAAAGCCGTTTTACCATATTCTGTCGACTATTACACAGTTTTGTTGTTTCTAATGTTAACAGGTAGAAACGTTTCTATTTCAGCCTACACATTCACACCAGGGTTATTATAGTAAAATAAAACATCAGTACAAAGTATTTTTAGTAACCTGTAACTAAATAAAAACTAAAACCTTAAAAAAAAGAAAAAGAAAAGAAAACTGGGGCGCCCCTGGTAGCTCACGTGGTTGAGCGTGCTCCCAGTATAATAAGTCTCAGTCCTTACCGCAGTGGCCTGGGTTTGAGTCCAACCTGCAGCCCTTTGCTGCCTCTAAGTCCCCCCTCTGTTTCCCCATTTCTGGTCTTCAGACATTCCATCAAATAAGGCCAAAAAAGCTTGCTCTCATCACTTAATATTCCTATCTTCATGGCATCTTTTCTCGCTCTAGGATAACCCTCGAGATCATGACTCTGCAGCCCCGATGTGAGGACGTGGAGACAGCAGAGGGGGTAGCCATCACGGTCACAGGTGTGGCTCAGGTAAGACCACATCCCAGTGTCCTCACATAGACACATAGACCAGGCCTATTTTACCGACTTCCTCTGATATCACTAGGTCTGCACGTTGAACCTCATTATTTATTTCTTACGGAAATGTTTCTCTAGCGCTCAATAAATACAAGAGAAGAAAGCTGCAATGTTAGTCTTGTTTAGATGTTCGTTAAGCAGATAGTTCCTGATCTAAATAACATTTGGCAAAGTTTAGACTAAGTTTTATTTTGTCAGAAGTTGTTGTGTTGTTTGTGTTGAGAGAGCTTTAAACATTTGAGAACTTTGGCTTCTCCTGTTAACAAAAAAAAAGGTTTTATGTAATAAATTTTTATCATTAAGGCATCATAAAAAAATTGCTATTAGGACCAAACATTCAGCTAATGTATCGGCAGTGGCACTAGTATAAACACATCTTAAATAAAAACTCAACCCGTGTTCCCACTTACCTTGTTTATCTTATTTGACATTTCTGAAAGCTGATGGCCAGACTCTATCTACACCATAAACACCCGTCTTGTTGCACTTTTTTTCTTCACCTCCAAATGGTTGCAAAGGCTAGCCTGGTCCTACCAGACTCTGGTCCACTAGCCTGGTCCTACCAGACTCTGGTCCACTAGCCTGGTCCTACCAGACTCTGGTCCACTAGCCTGGTCCTACCAGACTCTGATACATTAGCCTGGTCCTACCAGACTGTGGTCCACTAGCCTGGTCCTACCAGACTCTGGTCCACTAGCCTGGTCCTACCAGACTCTGGTCCACTAGCCTGGTCCTACCAGACTCTGATACATTAGCCTGGTCCTACCAGACTGTGGTCCATTAGCCTGGTCCTACCAGACTCTGGTCCACTAGCCTGGTCCTACCAGACTCTTATACATTAGCCTGGTCCTACCAGACTCTGGTCCTCTAGCCTGGTCGTACCAGAATCTGGTCCACTAGCCTGGTCCTACCAGACTCTGGTCCTCTAGCCTGGTCCTACCAGACTCTGGTCCATTTCATTAGTCCAGAGAGTCTGGCCTCTCTCCATTGACAAGTGTTAAAACTATTGGATCTGCCCAGAGCCATTCTCCATTGTCTGGTAGGACCAGGCTAACAAGAGGGGAAACAACAACAACTATCGGCCTAGCATCGCTAGCGTTAGCCTTAGCCAACTCCTTCACCACTAACGGAGCAAGCTGGAAAATCAAACTTTTCCCGACCTCAACGTCATCGTTCTCAGCCACTCCCTCTGTTCGCTGATCGGACCGGTTAAGATTTGGCCGGAGAAAACCCAAGAATATACCGCAAACCCAGACGGAGTACTGAAGGAACATGAAAATTGAGCGTTAGTACGTAGGAGGGCGGAGCCAGGCTATGCAAAGGTTGCATCACAAACTTTCTCAGTATTGTTCAGCATATCACAGCTGGAAATGTTTCTGCATTAGATTTAACGAAATGCCACAAAACCAAGAATTGCCGGATGTATTACGCTACTGCACCAAATGTTTTTCACACAGCTTTAGTGGCATGTTGAGGGAGCAGATAATATAGCCACACATAACTATAGGGCTGTCCTCGACTAAAGAAATTCTTAGTCGACTAACACTTATACGATTTTGTCGACTAATCGATTAGTTGATTTAATTGACAGAGCTGTGCTCTTTGAGAGGTGGTTAAGACTAGAAAAAGCACAATATAAATGTAGTTAATTAACCATCTGTAAAACTGAGTTTCTCCACAATTAATCCTGCAAAAGCACCACTTTAAATCTTGTGTTTACCATAAATGTGCTCAGAAGTTTCCTGAAATGAGTAATTAAGCATGAATAAGCATAAAAAATGACTAATCAACTAAAGAAATCTTAGTCGACTAAGACCAAAACGACCGATTAGTCGACTAATCGGCTAAGAGGTGGCAGCCCTACACATAACTTTTACTCTGACACAAGATGTTGTGAGTTTTGGTCCGTTAGCAGATGAGCTGACCTCACTGTGTCTTCTTCTTCAGGTGAAAGTCATGACGGAGCATGACTTACTGGCAGTAGCTTGTGAGCAGTTCCTGGGTAAATCGGTCATGGAAATCAAAGCTGTGGTTCTGCAGACTTTGGAGGGACATCTGCGCTCCATTCTAGGTATGGACTTTAATCTGAACAACCTTTGACCCTGTTTACACGTCGTTTTAAAGTTTTTTTGTCGGGGGGTTTTTGTGTGCTTTTTTGACGTTTCCGTTCTTTTTTCCCCACTTTTTTAAAATCTTTTTTTATTTTTATTTTTTTTTAACATTTTGTCAATTTTTTTCAATGTCCTCGTATCATTTTTATTCTTCAAAATGCTATAAAATTGAATAAAACCCCCAAATTCGATGAAAGTAGTGAACTGATAATTTATTTTACGGAACCATCCACGTTATTTTTTTTTACTTTTTTGACAATGTAGTTAAAAGAAACCCCAATTTTCTGCTTATAGAAAACTTTTTGAAAACAGGTCAGATTTGACCAAGGACAACAGGAGGGTTAAGCATCATTGTCTATAACTCTAGATTGATTTGTGGCAGCAGTGCAGTATTTGTCATGCATATTATCAGAACCTAACGTTTGCGTCTCTTTAGTTGAAAGGATTACATGCTTCTCTAAAGCAGTGGTTCTCAAACTTTTTTTAATAATGTACCCCTTTTGAATTGTTTCTTGAACTAAAGTACCCCCTGACCAGCGCTAATCACTTTTGGTTGAAATAAAGTGTATATAAAGAGGAACAGTACAGCGTTGTCAGCGATAGATTTACTAAACAACAGCCTTGGACCTGGAAAAAACATTTAAATGCCGATGAGAAAAAGAGAGAAAAACTGTAAAAAATTTGGAAAAAGACGGTAGAAAGGAAGGAAGGAAGGCAAGAATAGCTCAAAATAGTATCAAAAACTTCAAAAACATAAGACATAAGAAGAAACAGGCGAGAAACTTGTAAAAAGTAGAAGGACAGTAGAAGGAAGGGAAGATTAGGTCCAAAGAAGGAGACACAAATGTCACATTTTTGGTAGAAAAAAAAATTCTACATAAAGAGGACCAATGTTCTGGACAACTGCCTCGTAACTATAAAACATTTAGTTAAATATCTCACGTACCCCCCTGCAGTCCTCCAAAGTACTCCTAGGGGTACACGCACCCCCATTTGAGAAACACTGTGGTAGAGGATCTACATTCAATCAAATACACAAGAGAATATAATATTCTACCGCAGTAGTGTCAAACTCAGTTTCCCAGAGAGCCACATTGGAAAATAAGGATCACATCAAGGGCCAGACGTTTAGAGTTTATTGACATGCTTTCATTTTGAAAAAAGTCAAATATCTTTGACTGTGTTATTGCATGTCTTATAAAGGCTTCTCCTTTGCAGTTTGGTCGACATAAAAGCCCTAAAACAAGTCAGTAAAAAAGTTCCTTATCCATCCTAGGAAAAAAAGGTCCAAAAAAGCAACAGAAAAAACTTAAAAAACATGGGGGGAAAAGCGACAAAAACTAGGTGGGCCGAAATTTATTGTGAACCTAAAGCCCCGTTTACACAAAGGGAAGACGCAGATATTTTCCTGCGGTTTGGCCTCTCAATTACACAAAAGTACCCCTAGGGGTAGGGCTGGGCGATATATCGATATTAATATCGATATCGTGATACGAGACTAAATATCGTCTTAGATTTTGGATATCGTAATATCGTGATATGACATAAGTGTCTTTTCCTGGTTTTAAAGGCTGCATTACAGTGAAGTGATGTACTTTTCTGAACTTACCAGACTGTTCTAGCTGTTTTATTATTAATGATTATTTATCTAAAATCTAAGTGTGAAGATATTTTGCGAGAGCACCAACTGTCAACTCTAGAATATATCGCCACAATATCAATATCGAGGTATTTGGTCAAGAATATCGTGATATCTGATTTTCTCCATATCGCCCAGCCCTATGTCAGAAAATATGGGACGTATAAATAAGCGCTGAAAAATGTGTAGAAGATAAATTTAACAATTTCAAACGTTGGAAAAAACGAAAACAAACCTCAAAAACGTTAAAAAGGTTGACGGGAAGACAACACAAGGGTTAATCAGAATTTATGTTTACATTATATTGTTATATGAACAGCTGAGCATTGAACCAGGTGAAGAAACCTGTTTATTATTTATTCATTTGATTTTGCAACTGTTCACTGAAATAGCCGGTTTCTATGAAACTACTTGTGACATGTCATATTTGGCTTTGACTTTAACTGAACATTTGCTCTCACTTTGCGGAAAAAATATCGGGATATATATCGTAGATCGATATTCAGCCAAAATATATCGGGATGTGACTTTCGTTCCATATCGCCCAGCCCTACCTAGGGGTACACGTACCCCCATTTGAGAAACACTGCTCTAAAGAGTAAAAAAAAAAAAAAACTCTGCTGCCCTCAGTTTTTACACAATCCAAAGAAATATTGATAAAACATAAAAATGCACAAGACTGCTGCCAGTTGGTGAAAAGTAGCATTTTGAATTGAAAGGCACACACGGACACGCGGGATGGAGATATTGACAAGGTCTCTCTTTCACAGGTACCTTGACTGTAGAGCAGATCTATCAGGACAGAGACCAGTTTGCTAAACTGGTGAGGGAGGTAGCAGCTCCCGACGTGGGCAGGATGGGCATCGAGATTCTCAGCTTTACCATCAAGGTAAGGGCTAGGCTTACACGATATTGATAAAATGTGATATTGCGATATCGATATTAATTTCGATATTTTTAAACATACGTAAAATTACAAAAGTTACGGGAAAACGCATCAAAATAGATCCATAACACATATACAACACAAGGTTTTATTTCAACTGACAGTCATATTGGACTGGTCCAACATGAATAAATAAATACATAAATAAGGACCAGGTCTACAGAACAGGACATGTTCTACTGGTTGGACAGTATAAAATAAATGCAAGAGAACAGGACACAACTTTTCTTTCTCTTCTCTGATTCGTTCTGTTTTGTTGTCTATATCTATTTCTTCACTTACACTGTCACTCTTTTGAAATATGCACACACATGTGGTACGCTCCATAGGGTTTGTCACGTAGTGGCCCCGTGCGCTGACGTGCACCAAAGAACTTCTAATATAGGAAGAAGTTCCTCCGATCGTAATCAGTCCTTCGCTGACCAATCAGCATTCATTAGCAGCATGCTAGCGTGTTATGGGCAACAACGACTCAACCTGTAAGAAATCAAAAGGACAGAAGTACTCGTTCATTCAACTTTCGATTTATAATCCATGTTGAACTTGCAGAAACTACAATCAAATCTGAGGTTTCCCCAATGACAATCGGGCGAAAGAGACACATTTAGCCGTCTAGCTCCATAGAGTCCCATTCATTTAGCACTGGACCCCCAGTGGAACTCTGGTGGAACTGCAACCAAATTCGGTACAATGGGGCTGAATAGGGAGTGGAACGGCTTTCCGTAGACCGGCTTTGTGTGTACCAACGTGTGCACATGTATGGTAACTGGCCAATGAGACAGGATCATTGCAGCGTTTCAAGCTCTAAATCAAAACACAACTAAGCCACACAGCCAACGGACGGGACTCAGCGCTCCCCAAAATAAACTAAATATTGCATACTTATTGCAACACTTTTCGATATATTGCAATAACAATATTGAGTCGATATATCTCGCACCCCTCGATATAATGTTGCGCAACGTCATATTGCAATAACGATATTGAGTCGATATGTCTTGCACCCCTAGTAAGGGCAATGTACGTAGTGCTCAGACAGCAAACCGGAATACCTGAAGAAAATGCTAATGTGCGTACAGTACAGGCCAAAAGTTTGGACCCACCTTCTCATTCAATACATTTCCTTTTTATTTTCATGACTATTTACATTGTAGATTCTCACTGAAGGCATCAAAACTATGAATGAACACATATGGAATTATGTACTTAACAAAAAAGTGTGTAATAACTGAAAACATGTCTTATATTTTAGATTCTTCAAAGTAGCCACCCTTTGCTTTTTTATTAATAAGGGAAAAACTTCCACTAATGAACCCTGACAAAGCACACCTGTGAAGGTAAAACCATTTCAGGTGATTACCTCATGAAGCTCATTGAGAGAACACCAAGGGTTTGCAGAGTTATCAAAAAAAGCAAAGGGTGGCTACTTTGAAGAATCTAAAATATAAGACGTTTTCAGTTATTTCACACTTTTTTGTTAAGTACATAATTCCATTCCTGTTCATTCATAGTTTTGATGCCTTCAGTGAGAATCTACAATGTAAATAGTCATGAAAATTAAGAAACGCATTGAATGAGAAGTTGTGTCCAAACTTTTGGCCTGTACTGTAGCTACTGAGCAAAGACAGGTCAAAGTAACACAGTTCAGCGTGGACTTTGACTCCAACGCAAAGAGAAAACAGCACGTTGCAATAAAACTGCAGTCTCAATCCGAGAAGAAGCCAGCGCACGAGAAGCCTCGCTCTTCCCTGCTCGCGCCTCGTCTCCCCCGAGACACATTTTAGGGACTAAAACGTCCTTCGAGGATGGTGGACCTCAACTCATTTTCTGTCAGTTGGAGGACGGAGGAGCGAGGAAGAGAGGAAGCACAATTAGCAAAATGGAAAGCACCATTTTTAGCTGTTCAAACGTTTTCTACGCCGGGTTTGTTCATGGCACACGTGTCAAACTCGAGGCCCGAGGGCCGTATCCGGGCCCACGCAGGGTTTGATCCGGCCTGCATTTCAATTTGGGTTCACAATAAATTGAGGCCCACCTAGTTTTTTTTCTCGCTTTTTCCAAAGTTTGTGGTGCTTTTATTTTTTTTACATTTGTGGTGCTTTTTTTTTTTTTTACATTTTTGACGTCTTTTACAGCGGTTTATGCGCTTTTTTCAAGATTTAGGCACTTTGTTTTAACGATTTGGACGCTTTACTCAATGTTTTGCCACTTTTTTGGAAAATTTTTGACGCTTTTACAATGCTTTTGTCACTTTCTGATGTTTTTGTCACTTTTTCAGACAATTTTGACGGGGTTTTTTTCGGACTATTTCCAACTTTTTTTCTCTTTTTAAATAAACATACGTCAATAATCTCTACGTGTCTGGCCCTTGATGTGATTTTCATTTTCCAGTCTGGCCCTCTGGGAAACTGAGTTTGACACCCCTGGTTTATGGGCTGTAACATTAAGCGAGAGAGACGGCAGCGTTTGACATGGCTAACAAAGAGGAAGGCTAGCAGACTCTTTCGTTAGCTCGGCTATGAAAATACAAATGTATGTTTACCACAATGTTTTTGGCCACACCAATCGCAGTGTGAAGAATTTGATACGACACGTCTGTGGACCGATATACTTTCATAAATCTCCTTCACATTATGATTAGTGCTGCACAATCAATCTCCTTACACTTCTTAGAGAGGGAAAATGTATCCCAGTAACGCTCACGCACAAACTTGTAGTTTAGAAGTGCATCTTTGGGACTGTGAGCGCTCTGTTGTTCCCATTTCTGTCTGACGCATGAACTACAGCCGACATTTGGGAAATGCAGTGTGTGTTTATAGGCTGAGCAGTTCTGTAGAAGTCATACGAACATGAGTCAGCAGCCGCCCTGTCTTGTTTTTAATCTATCGAATGTATCTCATCTGCTGTCGAGGCTGCTGCTCATTAGAGACGTCCTCTCTGTACAGCTGGACTGCTGTTGATGAGAACTAATGGAAGTGTGGAGCAAACACAGCAGCTGACCATAATGCTTAGCTGAAAGCCCAGAGTCCATTTCACCAGCTAGCTCATTAGTGGAGGCTTGTGGATGTTGTGTGTGTGTGTGTATATATATATATATATATAGTAGAGCTGGGCAATTTATCAATATTATATTGATATTGTGATATGAGACTAGATTTTGGATGTCGTACTATTGTAATATGACATAAGTGTTGTCTTTTTCTGGTTTTAAAGGCTGCATTACAGTAAAGTGATGTCATTTTCTGAACTTACCAGACTGTTCTAGCTGTTCTATTATTTGCCTTTACCCTCTTAGTCATTATATCCACATTACTGATGATTATTCATCAAAAATCTCATTGTGTAAATATTTTGTGAAAGCACCAATAGTCAACAGTACAATATCGTTGCGGTATCAATATCGAGGTATTTGGTCAAAAATATCGTGATATTTGATTTTCTCCATATTGCCCAGCCCTAATATATGGTATAAATATACACACACACACACACTAGGGCTGCACAATATATCATTTCTTTTTCTTTTTTATTGCGTCATTGCAATATCAACTGGTGCAATAAACCCATTGTGAAAGGCTGTGACGTATCGCCACGTATCGACAGAAAATATCAGTAGAAAACTGCACTTTATAATCTAATGTGCAGTGATCTGATGCAGTTCCTGCAGTTTTCTACTGATATTTCTAATTTTTTTTTTAGTGCTGCCTTTTAAATTCAATTCAATGTTCAGTTGGTTCAATAAAAGGATGCTGGAAATGGTTGCCTTTCATTTGTTTTGAATTCAACAAGCAATTTGTTGTATCGTAGAAGAATTCTGAAACACTTTATACCGCAAGTAATATCGTTAACGCGATATTCAACAACTTTATCGCATATTTTTCTGATACAGTGCAGCCCCAAATCACAAATTTATATATATATATATATATATATATTTATATATATATGCACACACAGAGTTTCCTGTGGTTTTAGTGTTTGCAGGAGGCTTCCAGGTTGACCTGTTTGTCTGTGCTCGCAGGATGTGTACGATAAACTGGATTACCTGAGCTCCCTTGGGAAGACCCAGACTGCAGCCGTCCAGAGGGACGCAGACATCGGCGTGGCTGAGGCAGAGAGGGATGCTGGGATACGGGTAAGGAGGTCCTAGCAGGTTGGAGACTCTGAGAAGTGGATTCTGTGTGGACAAAAAAAAAAAAAAATTGAACACAGCTTTACTTCTCTATCGTCTCATAGGAAGCCGAGTGTAAGAAGGAGATGATGCACGTCAAATTCCAGGCTGACACCAAGATGGCGGATTCCAAACGAGAGCTGGAGCTGCAGAAAGCTAATTTCAACCAGGAAGTCAACACTAAGGTGGGCACCTGACTAAACTGTGTGAGGGCATGATCACAGGCGCTTTAAAGTAGTACCAAAGCGGTAAAGTGAGCTAGAGAATGACCAGAGAGAGGGAGCGTTGCTGCTGCTAACGTTAGATAAAACAAAGCGAGTTCCATGGACATGGTGCACCCGGTCCTATCGTATAACTCGCTGTGCTCCGACACTAGCTCTAGTTTATCTACCTTCTCCATTTTTTCTTGTTGTTGTGGAAACGACAGGTCTCGCTACTCTGATTATCTGGTCTGCTGTCAAAAAAAAAAGTGCTTGACATAGGGTGTTTTTTTTTTTCAGAAAAGTTGAACCTCTGACGCAAGATGTTGAGCCTCTTAGGACTTTTTTTTTTTTGAAAACACGATGTACTCCACAGGACTGTAAAACAGACGCTGGCAGCTTCAAAAAAAGACATTGAACATTGTCTTAAGCAGCAACCTCTGATGCTAAAAGATGAAGCCAATGAACAAGTGCAAAAAACTGCAGTTGACTGTCTAATGTACAGCATGACCGATATATCAGCGGGACGATATTATCGACCGATATTAGACATTTTCCAAACCATCGGTATCGGCATTTATAACGGCCGATAAATAAATATTTAAAAAATAAAAACGGACGAAACACCCTTCAACCGTGTTCTGAGTGTTGGTGTTGCGTAGTTTGTCCACCAGAGGGCGCTCTACAACGGCCCTGTTGGCAACACTCTTTGATTTGTTGTTGTTATTGTTTTTGTTCAAAGAACTTTATGGGCCCTATTTTAACGATCTGAAACGCAAGTATGAAACGCAAAACGCAAGTAGCTTTGTGGGCGGATCTCGGGCGCTGTTGCTATGATACCGGCGGGATAAATGAGTCTTGCGCCCGACGCAAATCTAAAATGGGTTGGTCTGAAGTAGCTAGGTGTGGTTTGGCCGTAACGTGCAATAAACCAATCAGAGCGTCATCTCACATTCACTTTAAGAGCAGGGCGCTTGTTCCATGGCGGACTTGCTATTATGACGGCGGATTAGCCTGGCACACGCCAGCGGGAGCTGTCCTGCTGCGGCCTCCTGAAGTCTGGAGAGGATTGCTGCAGCCATGGAGCGTGGGCCTCCAAACGTACCACCTGCACCTGTTTTGCCCCTTCCTCTTCCCCCCACTCCATCTCCGTCTACCCGCTCCATCAGGAGCACATCGCGCATTACTCCCGGACCAGATCCCACCGTAGTTCAACATCACGTCTCCTTAAGTCCTCTAATATTTCCTCATTTATGTCATCAACACATCCATGATTCATGGAAATGTTGTGTAAATCACAACAAGCCACAAAGAATGCTGCGACTTTTTAAGGACTGTACTGTAAAGTGCCTCCTGATCTATCCAAACACCCGTAGCGCATTTTCAGTAATATTTTCCTTTGTAATTATGTATGGTTTGCTAAAATGGGAACTGCTGCGTCCGTTTAGATGAGAGAAGTGTATGTGCGTTGTGCACACGCTACATTATGGCCAAGCATGCGCCTCTAAAATAGCATCTGAATAACGCGCTACTGACTTTAGACCAGGTTTTTCCTGGTCAGTGGCGGAATTGGTTTCTGAAACTGCAAAATAGCACCAGGTAACGTTTGCGCCGGAACACACCTCCTCTTTTCGCTGAACCGCCCCCTGCAGCGCAAATGCATTCCCTATTTTACCGACGTGCGTCTGTGGAGGGAAAAGGCTGTGCGTCGGGTGCAAAATAGGAATGATACATGCGTCGCTGTAAAAAGGCAATTGCGCTGAGTGCAAGATAGGGCCCTAAGTTTCATATCTTAAGTTTGTATTTTTATACATTTTATTTATCAGAACTTTAATATATTTTGGTGTTCTGTTGTGACAATATAACAAACAAGTTTATTTTTAAACCGAATTATCAAATTATTTTAGTGAGGACTCATAAATAGCTACAAATAAGGGAAGTCTGTTTATGTTTTGTTACGTGTTTCTGGATTTAAAAAAATATATTTATATATATATCGGCCCATATATCGGAATATCAGATTTTTAAATCACCAAATATTTGTATCGATATCGGCCTTAAAAATCCTTCATCGGTCGGGCTCTAGTCTCACGTGCTGATGTTTTTTTAGAAAGCAGAAGCCCAGCTGGCGTACGAGCTGCAGGCAGCGAAGGAGCAGCAGAAGATCTGCCTGGAGGAGATTGAGATTGAAGTGGTGCAGAGGAAGAAGCAGATCACCATCGAGGAGAGGGAGATCGAGCGGACGGACAAGGAGCTCATCGCCACAGTCAAGAGGCCCGCTGAGGCAGAGGCCTACAAAATGCAGCAGCTGGCCGAGGGGCAGAAGTGAGTAAGAACCCAGCGGTCAAAAGGGGCATTCGGAACATTTTTTAGGAGCTTTTTCAACCATTATCACCAATCGGAAGAACTGCACGGTCACAGAGAACCAACATCATCATCATCATCATCATCATCCTCATCATCATCATCATCGTTTTTATTCCAGACTCAAGGTCCATTCAAAAGACAGACATGACATACAACATACCTTAAAAACAAATAAAAACATATACAAAGAAATAAAAGCCAGAAGAAACAACAATACTACATTTCTATAAAAGACACTTATACCAGTGTTTCCATAGTGATGATTGGTATCGTAACACTTTGACAACACAAGTGTTCGGCAAAGTCCACGCTCCTCTTGTCCTCTTGCTGTAGCGGCCTGTAGTTGGCTTAAAAGGGAGGACTTGGCGAGCTAATCAGAGTAGAAATCTGAAACATCTAGTATAGATTTAATGTCAAAATGCAAAATACTCTAGTAGAATTATTGAGGGCTGCATCTTGTCTATAAAATGTCCAAAAATGTTGAAAAGTGTGGATCAGTGTTTCCCAAAAGCCAGAGAAGACGTCCTCAAATGTCTTGTTTTGTCCACAACCCAAAGACATTCAGTTCACTGTCACAGAGGAGAGAAGAAACTATATGATTTAGCATTTGACAAGCTGGAATCTGAGCAATTTTTTACTTTTTTTCATAAAAAAATGACTCAAACTGATTAATCGATTGTTTATTGTTTATTATTTAGATCCCCATTAGCTACTCCATTAAGCAGCAGCTATTCTTCCTGGGGTCTTAATTTTTACCAAAATATTAACATCAAAGCTGTACAACAATGAAGACAAATACAGAAGTGCACATAACATCTCCTAGTCATATAACTAAAACACAACACAACATAACACATATACACTAAACATAACAACATAACCATATAACAATATATAAGCTTTTACATGTACAAAATATTACCACTCTCAAAATCACATTTCCATTGCCGTAGCTCATTATGCATTCATTATTAAAAACATAATTACAGTTACTCCAAAGTAAATAAATACAGTCTCAGTCTTTTGGAAAAACTAACATTGTGCCTCTCTGAAACCAAAAACAACGGGAGCAAGTTCCATGCCACCATTGCTCTATAACATGATGTTCTTTGAAGTTGATTTGTTCGACAGACGGGTAACAAGAAACGCCCTTCACTTTACTGGAGCGTGGAGGGCGTTTCTTGTTACCCGTCTGTCGAACAAATCTGGCAAGTCTGTTGATTATCAAAGTAGATGGCGGTTTACTTAATAGTTGACAACTTATCGATTAATCTTTGCCATTTAGAAGTTAGAAGTACGCAGCATGTTGTGAGATGTGTTAAATGGATGAATCAGATATCATGTCATTTAACTCTTGTGTTTCAGGACAAAGACGGTGCTGATAGCTCAGGCTCAGGCAGAAAAGATCAGGAAGATCGGCGAGGCGGAGGCTTCCTCCATCGAGGCCGTGGGCAAGGCGGAGGCTGAGAAGATGAGACTGAAGGCTGAGGCCTACCAGCAGTACGGAGAGGCAGCTAAGACCGCTCTGGTCCTGGAGGCCCTGCCTAAGGTAAAACATAGAAGGCTTCTCCAAGTGTCCTTAAACTGCTCATATTGTGCTCATTTTCAGGTTCATAATTGTGTTTAGAGGTTATATCAGAATAGGCTTACATGGTTTAATTTTCAAAAAAAAACACCATATTTTTGTTATGCTGCACATTGCTGCAGCTCCTCTTTTCACCCTGTGTGTTTAGCTCTCTGTTTTAGGTACAGAGTTTTGTTTGGGAGTCGCAGTAGCTAGGGAAGGACTACTAGCCAGTCAGAAGCAGAGTATGAGGGCGTGCCCTGACAGTACCTAGGTAAGGACTACTAGCCAGTCAGAAGCAGAGTATGAGGGCGTGCCCTGACAGTACCTAGGTAAGGACTACTAGCCAGTCAGAAGCAGAGTATGAGGGCGTGCCCTGACAGTACCTAGGTAAGGACTACTAGCCAGTCAGAAGCAGAGTATGAGGGCGTGCCATGCTAGCAGCTAGGCGAGCATTATAACGTGCATAACGTGTGTTACAAAGTGACCACGTTTGTCTCTGAAGTAAAAGCTGGACTACAATAGAGCTGTTTGGAGCAGTTGGTGAAAAGTGTTTTCTGTTGGAGATGGTAAGTCCCTTTGGGGGGGACTTTGGGCTTTTTCACTTTGTAAACCTATAACATGCACACAAAAGATATAAAACACAATAAAGGAAAGGGGAAAAGCATAATATGAGCACTTTAAAAGGTCCATAATGCACCTCCAGCTTCTCTAAACACCTGTAGTTTTGTTCAAGATGCATCAAACGTTTTACGACAAGCATGAGCCAGCGTTACGTCCGTGCGTGGTTCCCACACTAAGAAGTATTTCTCTTATCTGTCCGAAATAAGCCCCGGACTGAAAGCCAAGTTCATTCATTCGCTCACCAGAAACGTGATTTTAACCCCGACGTTATTCATGTTATAACGTCGTTAACGAAGCGATAAGGAAAGGTTAACACATTGAACATTTTTAATTTAAAACAGATTATTAACATGCGCTGATGAGCTCATCTGTTGCCATTTCCGGAAAACTTCCTACAGTTGCTTAATAAAACTGACCTATCCACACAAACATACATATATAACGTACATGTGTCATTAGTGTGAGACAAAAAACAAGATTTTAACTGTGTCGGGATCGGACATAAATATCTTAATGCCTGTCGGGCTCGGACAGAACAATGGTGCCCGATCCACACTCTAGTCGGGATTACCGCAGTTACTTCAATCTTGTGTCAATGTATAACATGATAACTCAATGTTTTTTATTTTATTTTTATTCATGTCCTTACAGTAAAGACTTTCTTGTATCTTCGTAGATTGCTTCCAAGGTGGCTGCGCCATTAGCCAAGACCAATGAGATCGTCATGCTCAGTGGGGACGGCAACCGGCTGACCAGCGAGGTCAACCGCCTGTTGGCTGAACTTCCTGTGTCTGTCAACGCTCTCACTGGAGTGGATTTGTCAAAGGTAAGCACAGTAATATCAACGCTTATCCCGGTCTCCTCTAGCTGTAGATAGGTGAAATAGGGCTTATCATGGTCTCCCCTAGCTGTAGATAGGTGAAATAGGGCTTATCATGGTCTCCTCTAGCTGTAGATAGGTGA
This sequence comes from Perca schrenkii, assembly GCA_025617405.1. Taxonomy (NCBI): domain Eukaryota; kingdom Metazoa; phylum Chordata; class Actinopteri; order Perciformes; family Percidae; genus Perca; species Perca schrenkii. Next base: position 6,804,274 of record CM046789.1, on the reverse strand, counting down.
AATAGGGCTTATCACGGTCTCCTCTAGCTGTAGATAGGTGAAATAGGGCTTATCATGGTCTCCCCTAGCTGTAGATAGGTGAAATAGGGCTTATCCTGGTCTCCCTCTAGCTGTAGATAGGTGAAATAGGGCTTATCACGGTCTCCCCTAGCTGTAGATAGGTGAAATAGGGCTTATAATGGTCTCCTCTAGCTGTACATAGGTGAAATGGGGCTTATCATGGTCTCCCCTAGCTGTAGATAGGTGAAATAGGGCTTATAATGGTCTCCGCTAGCTGTAGATAGGTGAAATAGGGCTTATCATGGTCTCCTCTAGCTGTACATAGGTGAAATGGGGCTTATCACGGTCTCCTCTAGCTGTAGATAGGTAAAATAGGGCTTATCATGGTCTCCCCTAGCTGTAGATAGGTGAAATAGGGCTTATCATGGTCTCCCTAGCTGTAGATAGGTGAAATAGGGCTTATCACGGTCTCCCCTAGCTGTAGATAGGTGAAATAGGGCTTATCATGGTCTCCTCTAGCTGTAGATAGGTGAAATAGGGCTTATCATGGTCTCCCCTAGCTGTAGATAGGTGAAATAGGGCTTATCACGGTCTCCTCTAGCTGTAGATAGGTGAAATAGGGCTTATCATGGTCTCCCCTAGCTGTAGATAGGTGAAATAGGGCTTATCATGGTCTCCCCTAGCTGTAGATAGGTGAAATAGGGCTTATCATGGTCTCCCCTAGCTGTAGATAGGTGAAATAGGGCTTATCATGGTCTCCCCTAGCTGTAGATAGGTGAAATAGGGCTTATCATGGTCTCCTCTAGCTGTAGATAGGTGAAATGGGGCTTATCATGGTCTGATTCAGGACCACATATGGAAGTGGTCTAAATCAGATATGGGCTAGATTTGAGTGCTCACACTACTTCTGACCCCCAAAAAAAATCCGCTTTGGGCCACTTTTGCCTGCAGTCTGAACGTACTGTAGCCTTGTTTCAGAGTTTCAACGGCAGGTTGAATAATGTGTTCGTCTTTCGACAGATCCCGTTGCTGCAGAAGATGACCGGTGCTCAAGCCTGAAAGCCGACTCCTCCACATGACTCCAGTATCTCTTGTATGCACTCTGATAGACTGCCTTTAATACACTTGAACAATTTTGTTGTTTTATACGTATATACTCTAAACCAAGTGAATTTTGGAAACCTCTGGTGCCTTACTTTACACAGGGCCAGAATATCTGCATGCACTGCTGCTCATTCAAAGATTTTTTATTTATTTATTTTGTGTTAACATGGGAACATTTTGTGTTTTTTATCCAGGTTAGATTCATAATAACACTTAATATTCTGTATTTATACATTGAGGGTCCTGCTTTCTCAGACCCCGGGGCCTCGGCTCTCACTTTTTACATTCCGTACGTCGTTTTATATACCTCTTTCTTTATCGTTAGACACATCTGCATTCCCTAGACAACATTAATCTCTTTCTTGTAGAGCTTTTCTTTGTATCCTACGTGTTGTAATATTTAACGATTTGTTATTTTGGGTCACTGGTTGATTCTTACAATGCAACAGGTGCTCAAAATCTTAAAAGAAAGCCCCTCTCATTGTGCAAAGTTTGTCTGTTCCCCTGAAATAAGTTTAATTCTCGACAAACTGTTGATATCAGGCATGATACATATGCTTATTATTGACATGCTGGCAGGAAAATGGGACGCAAAATCTGATCTTGTGCTGATATGGTTAGCTTGTAGTGTGTTCCTTTTAATATTTAGTGGAAAACTGTTAGTTTCGGCCTTGATTAAGATTGAAAAAAATCAGCCTGTGTTAAAAAGAAAGAAAGAATGAGGGGCAAACTGTAATAATGGCCAGCATGGAGGTGTGTTTGTTAAGTTTATATTTGGGGGAAAAAGCTTCATGTGAGTAGATTCTAAAAAGTGAAAGGCCGAACAGCGATGCCAAATAGAATAGGTTGTCTTTTAATTTGTTGTATTGTCGTTATCAGAAGGATTTTGGGATACTGTACAGTTTATCTGATGTGTAATTTCATACTAGAAATACCCGTAGATGCTAAGTCACGTTCGACAGGGTGCGTCAAACAAACCAAACTCCTACACTTTACACAGAAACTCACTTTTCTGTTTAACGTTTGCACACGTTTGCATTGATTTGTTTTTAATAACTGTGACATCAAAAAAAATAGAAGGACCTTTTAGCACTTTGTGTGTGCTTTAACTTATCAAACAATGTTTTGTCAGTGATATTGCTGTTTGTAAATGTTTTTTTTTTGTGGGGGGGTGGGGGCAAAGCACCAAATGTTAAAAAGGGAGAGTTCAGATGTTTAGAAGTGTGGTTGTATGAGCTACTTCTCCATAGTCAGCGTGTTAGCTACAGCAGCAGCTAAATGGATTTTAGACAGCAAAAAAAAAAAAAATGCCACCAGATTCCTTTGACAAAAACAGTAATTTTGCCTCAAAACCAAAGGGAGTTGCTGGTCTACCGCTGCCTCCACCGGTTGGTTAGTTAGTTAGTTAGTTAGTTAGTTAGTTAGTTAGTGTTATTGTGTGACTTAACTGAATCCGAACTAACCATTTTCAAACACCAAAGTCACACAATAACGCAGACTAACTAACCGATGGAGGCAGCGGTAGAGCAGCAACTCCCTTTGGTTTTTAGGCAAAATGACTGTTTTTATCAGAGGATTCTGGTGGCTTTGAAGAGAGCAAAGATAACTGCTTCAGATCACCGTCGTAATAGGCTGTCTGACAGCAAGGTGTGAAAATATTCTTAATATAGCATACACACTAGACACATTTTCTTTTTTGTTGGTGTCTAAAATACATTTAGCTGCGGCCCCTGTCCACAGCAGCACTGTAGCCAATACACCGACTATGGAGAAGTAGCTTATACAACCCCATTATCCTTTTTAAGCTCGGTGCAGCGGTAGAAAGAATCTGACGTGGAAAGGTTTTTTTTATAAAAAGATTCGGAGTGCTTACGTTACGTTAGTGGGGCATACCTCTTATGAAATGTATCCCATCGACTTGGACACTAACTTGCTGAAGAACAGCTCGTCTCCCTTCAATGCTGTAAAGAGCTGCGCTCACCTACGCTAAACCTAAACTAGCGTGGCAGTGACGTTTGAACCTTGTATCTCAAGCAGGTGACGAATACAGCGGTGGTTTTATGTGTGTATGTACAGTACAGGCCAAAAGTTTGGACACACCTTCTCATTCAATGTGTTTCCTTTTTATTTTCATGACTATTTACATTGTAGATTCTCACTGAAGGCATCACAACTATGAATGAACACATATGGAATTATGTACTTAACAAAAAAGTGTGAAATAACTGAAAACATGTCTTATATTTTAGATTCTTCAAAGTACCCACCCTTTGCTTTTTTATTAATAAGGGAAAAACTTCCACTAATTAACCCTGACAAAGCACACCTGTGAAGGTAAAACCATTTCAGGTGACTACCTCATGAAGCTCATTGAGAGAACACCAAGGGTTTGCAGAGTTATCAAAAAAAGCAAAGGGTGGCTACTTTGAGGAATCTAAAATATAAGACATGTTTTCAGTTATTTCTCACTTTTTTGTTAAGTACATAATTCCATATGTGTTCATTCATAGCTTTTGATGCCTTCAGTGAGAATCTACAATGTAAATAGTCATGAAAATAATAAAGAAACACATTGAATGAGAAGGTGTGTCCAAACTTTTGGCCTGTACTGTACGACACAGATTCACAGAGGACTGTTAAAGCATTTAATGCTTTTTTTTTTTTTGGTGGGCTCATCCTCAGTTCATTTATGTTTGTATCATTCATTGCTGATATAGTGACTTGACAAATACTGTGACCATATTGATTTGTTTAGCTTCAAATGTGTATTCATGTACATTTTCCGACAACACTGTGTGTGTCCAATGGACCCTGAGTCCCTGAATGCTCTCGCTGCATGTGCATCCATCTGTACCCACAATCATCTGTTCACTTGTAGCTAAATGTCTAAATAAATGAGAAATGCCATAATTTATGTATTTATTTGCCATGCAATGTTTATTAAATTAATAATGACTTGATGGTTTTCTTTTCACTGACTCGGCTTCTAATCTTGGTTTAAGGTATGGCGATGTTCAACGCCATATATATATATATATATATATATATATATATATATATATATATATATATATATATATATATATATATATATATATATATATATATATACCAGTAGAAAAAGAAAAGAAAATGTTTATTAAAAAATAAAACCAGATTTCAGTCAGTATCCCTTTGCATATTTATTTTATCTTTTGTCAGTTGTGGTTTAAGATGTTATCTGTTTCTATTATTATGGCCACTTAAGCATTTCTGAAATAGCTTTTTTTGTGTTCAACAACCTATTCAGATTTCCCAGATTATTTTTTAGTGGTTGAAAGTAACTATATTTACTTAAACACTGGATTTAAAAGGGATAGTTTGGATCTTTTGAAGTGTTGCTGTATGAGGTACTCCATAAACAGTGATGGCGGTCAGTAACCAACGCCACCACACTCCTTTGACAAAACAATCATTTTACGTTGCAGAACACTGTCGCAGAACACAATGGAGTTGCGGGTCTACCGCTGCCTCCGTCTGTTAGTTTGTTTGTATTATTTGAAAGGGTTAGGAACTGAAGGTAAAAAATGTGACTGATGACCGGTTTGGCCCTAAAAAGGCCAGACTTAAAGGAACACGCCGACTTATTGGGACTTTATCTTATTCACCGTAAGCCAAGTCGATACATACCCTCCTCATCTCCGTGCGTGCTGTAATGCTGTCTGACGGCTCCATCATTAGCTTAGCCTAGCACAGATCCTGCAGGTTGTGACAAAAGTGACAAAATAACGCCAACATGTTCCTATTTACATGTGATTTGTAGAGTCACAGCGTGTACAAAGAACAACGTAACATGAGACACAGCCGTCTTCTAACTGTAAACAAACCGGGAACTATATTCTCAGACAGGCTTGCTGCGAGCATATCACTCCGCCCAAGTACTATATTCTTCCTCCTGAGAATATAGTTCCCGGTTTGTTTACAGTTAGAAGACGGCTGTGTCTTGTGTTACGTTGTTTTTTGTACACGCTGTGACTACAAATCACAACATGTAAATAGGAACATGTTGGTGTTATTTTGTCACTTATTCGGAGCAGTAGGATTACTGGAACCATTCACCTGCATGTTCTGTGCTGGCCTGATGCCGCTGGAGCCGTCAGACAGCATTACAGCACACACGGAGATGAGAAGGGTATGTATCGACTTGTCTAACTCTGGGGGTTACGGTGAATAAGCTAAATTCCCGATGAGTCGGCGTGTTCCTTTAATCCTGACTCCAATTCTATGGCCACTACACCTTGTAAGTGTTTGTTTAAATGGTAGACCAGAATTAAATCAAGACACAGGATTCGCTCTAGATAAGTTACTGTATATCAAAGCTTTAGTGAAGAATGATATCACAATCTACAATTACACGTACACGGATCAGATACTACAATACAAGTCTATTTCTCTCCTAGCAAACAGACAGAGATTCCCCCAGCATCTGATGGGTCTCAATTATTGGAGTCATGCTGAGATACAGGAAATACAAACACAACACAACTTGAGCTGAGGTTGTTCATTTTATTGGAACTTTATTGGTTTTATTTGACTCGTGCCCCTATTGATTTGGCTTGTGGGTCACGCGCTCACCACTATCAGCGGAGACATCAGCTGGAGAACAGAGCTGCATGGTTTCCAGCTTCAGGGGAGCGTGCTAGATGCCATCAGCCGGGAAGTCATCCACGCACGGGATCACGTGCACCACGACGTTGTCGTTGGAAGGAGGAAGTGGCGTTGGCGTTGTGTCAGCCGCCGCGCTGGGATGCACAGATGACCCCACATCCTCCGGGACGGCTGCGGTGTTTCGCGGGACATTTGGGACATTTGGGACGTTTGGGACGTTTTGCGGTGTTCCCTTCTGTGTTGGCTTCTTCGTGGCCTTCAGGAGAAGCTGCTTGGTCTCGTGGAGCTCCGCGTCGAGCCCGTGCACCTCCATCTTCCTCTGGAGTTTAGCCTCCGAGAGCTCCGCTTTCAGCGCTCGCATTTCCATCTTCATCTTGTTGTTCAGCTGGACCAGGTGGCTCTGGTCCTGGTCGCTCCTCGTCGTTCTTTTCAAACTCTCTTGTCTGTCACGTCTCTGCACCTTGGAGGAAATCAGGGCGCACCTTTCGTAGCTGCCGATCATTCGGTCTTTGACGGCATTGGCGTACCTCAGCGCCGTCTCCGTGCCTTCGTCCATCTGCACTTTTGCGTCGTCGTCCACGTAGCGCCTTTTGACGTCGAGGACCTTCCTCGCGAACGTCTTGGGGTCCGAGGAGTGAGCAGCGCAGGCCGACAGGGCCTCCTTGAAGCGCCGCAGGTGGGTGTTCAGTCGTCTGTTTCTGTCCCGCTCCTTCGTGAGGTCCGGCTGGCAGGCCGTCACTCGGAACCTCAGATGCGTGACTGTTTCCGAGAGGTCGTTTTTATCTCGGACGGCTTTGTTCAGCTTCTGCCTCGCCTCCCTGAGCTCGGACTCCACCTTGCGCAAGTCGTCCCCGACGCCTCTGAGGTTGTCCTTCACTTCGTTCAGCTTGACGCTCAGCACTGCGTTGTTGTCCTTTTCCTTCGCCCATTCCTGTTGCACCTGCTTCTTCTCCTTCATCAGGACGGCTATCTCCAGATTCTTTTTCCCAATTTGACTCTGTTTGTCTCTCACCGTCTCCTCCAATGCAGACACCGTTCCGGTGAGATCCTCCCTATTCTTCAGGGACTTTATCGTCCGGTTCAGCTTTTCGTTCGTCATCTCCAGCTCTTTGCACTTTATGAAATGACCAACTCGAATAGCCTCCTTCTTTTGGTTCTCTTTAGCTATGATGCGGTCTCGTTCTTGGAGCGCCTTTCGTAAGTTCTCCACTTCTATTTTGGCTTCGTCCCCCATGAGGGGCAGTTTAGCGCGAAGCTCTTCCAACTCCGATGCTTGTGTTTTTGCCAGCTCTTCGACAAGCGTTTGCCTCTCCGTTTGTTGTTGCCGCGCTGCCCGCTGCTCGGCCAGCCTTGTGTCGTGGTCCGCTTGCATTCGCGAAATGTCAGACTTGTGCTTCTCTTCCAGTTCTGCCACGGTTTTCTTGCAGGTTTCCTCGCTGTCGTGTTTCTGCCGCGCAAGCGCCAGCTGGGTCTTGGATAGCTTTTTAACCGACTCCTCCCATTTTTGGATCCAGACGGCCTTTTCTAGGACAGCGCTCTTCATTTCTTCTTGCCTCAAGTGGAACTTGGTTTTCTGTTCTTCCTCTCTATCCTTGCGAGTTTTCAGCTCTGCCTTGAGAGCTCGGACTTTAGTCTGCAAGGCGTCTATTTGGACGATTTTAGACTTGATGTTGTCGTTATAGCCCGTTTTGTGTTTTTCTAGTAGCTCGTCGAACTGCTTGGTCTTCCACTCGAGGAGTGCCACTCTACCCTTGCTTTGTGGAAGGGGTTGAGCCATTGTTTTTATAAGAGGTCTCTCTTCTTTTTTGTGCAAATTTTAACAATTATCTGTCCTGATCTGAGCTCGTCACTCCTGTTCTGAGCTCGTCACTCCTGGTCTGAGCTTGTCACTCCTGGTCTGAGCTCGTCACTCCTGGTCGTGTGAAGTCATCCGGAAGGTTGTCGTTTGAATAAATAAATGTCTGTTAAAACACCATCAGTCGCCATCAACAGGTTACACAATAGTGATCACGCTCATGGCCCCACTGATAACATATGGCAGGCAGGTCACTTTCTGTGTTTTGATGACACACAGTTGGACCAATGATCAAAGGAGCATGATGTCACGGCATTCCGTGGAATTCCGTTGCTAGGCAGCGACACAGCAAAGACTCCAGTCAGAGCAGCGGTGTAGTCGGATGTATTGTAGTGGGTATCGTCGGTACATAATCCTGTTTTACCGAGGATACGACACTGCACGATCTGTTCCACGCTAGCCTATGGCTAGCCTCCACCGGGAAGCTAACGTTAGTTTAGCTAACGGCTAATTCGGCTAACCGCTAGCTGACAGCTAGATTCAGTCTAAAGTAACGTTGAGTCAAACTTAATGGGAGAAGCGGACTACAGCTACATTAAGACTTTACAGTAATAACAATAAAGACAAGTATTGAGTGATTGGATTTTAAATGTAAAATAGAACTGACGTAACAGCTGTTATATATGTTAACGTTTATTTTCAAGTTTTATTTTGAGGGTCTTTTAAAATTATTACATGCTATCTCAGCTAGCGATTAGCCGAATTAGCTGTTGGCTAAACTAACGTTAGCTTGCCTGTGGAGGCTAACGGCAGACCGCTACAATCAGCTAGCGGTTAGCCGAATGAGCCGTTAGCAAAACTAACGTTAGCTTGCCTGTGGAGGCTAACGGCAGACCGCTACAATCAGCTAGCGGTTAGCCGAATTAGCTGTTAGCTAAACTAACGTTAGCTTGGCTGTCGACTGGAAGCGTGGAACAGATCGTGCAGTGTCGTAAATCCTCGTACGAACCGACAGGTATTACTGTACTGCAGTGTTTCTTAAATAGGGGTACATGTACCCCCCTAGGGGTACTTTGGGGGTACTGTATGGGGTACGTGAATGTTTTGCAAAAATACAAAATTTAAAAATATGTCATGCATAATTCCTAAAACAATAATACTATAATAATGAATGAATTAAGTGATGGATTCTTAACATTTGAAATCTAACATTTAAATGTTTTTTTTTTGTTAGTGAATCTATCACTGCCGGCGCTGTATCGTACCTCTTTATATTGACTTTTTTTTTCCTACCAAAAATGTTTTGCGCTGGTCGGGGGGGTACTTGGCTTAAAAAGCAATTCAAAAGGGTACAATATTGAAAAAAAGTTAGAGAAACACTGCTGTACTGTATATGTATGGGCCCATAAATATATATATATATATATATATATATATATATATATATATATATATATATATATGATATATATACAGTACAGGACACACCTTCTCATTCAATGCGTTTCCTTTTTATTTTCATGACTATTTACATTGTAGATTCTCACTGAAGGCATCAAAACTATGAATGAACACATATGGAATTATGTACTTAACAAAAAAGTGTGAAATAACTGAAACATGTCTTATATTTTAGATTCTTCAAAGTAGCCACCCTTTGCTTTTTTTGATAACTCTTCAAACCCTTGGTGTTCTCTCAATGAGCTTCATGAGGTAGTCACCTGAAATGGTTTTACCTTCACAGGTGTGCTTTGTCAGGGTTAATTAGTGGAATTATTTCCCTTATTAATAAAAAAAGCAAAGGGTGGCTACTTTGAAGAATCTAAAATATAAGACATGTTTTCAGTTATTTCACACTTTTTTGTTAAGTACATAATTCCATATGTGTTCATTCATAGTTTTGATGCCTTCAGTGAGAATCTACAATGTAAATAGTCATGAAAATAAAAAGGAAACGCATTGAATGAGAAGGTGTGTCCAAACGTTTGGCCTATACTATATATATATATATCATTTCCTGCATTCTGACTCACTTTTATGCACCAATTTTACAATTTTACGGTGGAAATAAATACCTTTATTAAGCCTAAGCTATGTGAAGAAGAAAAACACATGACATTTCAAAAAATATCAAACTTATAATGGCAAGTATGTTGTTACGTGCCATTGCACACTTTTAAGTGGGTATATGGAAATCCTGGAGCTTTCTTAGTGGGTATACTGCGTATACCTGCGTATCACCTAGACCAGTGTTTCTCAAATGGGGGTATGTGTACCCTTAGGGGTACTTTGGAGGACTGCAGGGGGGTACGTGAGATATTTAACAAGGCTGTTGTCCAGAATTTTTTTTTTCCTACCAAAAATGTGACATTTGTGTCACCTTCTTTCGTCCTATTCCATCCTTCCTTCTACTGTCCTTCTACTGTTTACAAGTTTATCGCTTTTTCTTCTCATGTCACTGTTTTTGAAGTTTTTGATACTATTTTGACCTATTCTTGCCTTCTTTCTTTCCTTCTTTCTACCGTCTTTTTCCAAGTTTTGGTCTTTTTTACAGGTTTTGTCTCCTTTTCTCATCAGCATTTAAATGTTTTTTTTTCAGGTCTAAGGCTGTTGTTTAGTAACTCCATCGCTGACAGCGCTGTACTGTACTGTACTTGGCTTAAAGAAACAATTCAAAAGGGCTCCATTATTGAAAAAAGTTTGAGAACCAGTGACCTAGACTACACCACCTTCTCAGACTGTGACAACAACTGAAATAAACAAGTCTGTGAATCTGCGTTTAAGGAGAAGACTTTATAAGACATGCAATAATACAGTCAAAGATATTTGACTTTTTTCAAAATGAAAGCATGTCAATAAACTCTAAACGTCTGGCCCTTGATGCGATTCTTATTTTCCAATGTGGCTCTCTGGGAAACTGAGTTTGACACTACTGCGGTAGAATATTATATTCTATATATATTCAACACATTGGTCCTCTTTATGTAGAAATTTTGTTTTTTTCCTACCAAAAATGTGACATTTGTGTCTCCTTCTTTGGACCTAATCTTGCCTTCCTTCCTATACTGTCCTACTTTTTACAAGTTTCTCGCTTTTTTCTTCTTATGTCACTGTTTCTGAAGATTTTGATACTATTTTTGAGCTATTCTTGCCTTACTTCCTTCCTTCTTTCTAGCATCTTTTTACAAGTTTTTGTATTTTTATTTTTTTTTTTATACAGTTTTTGTCTCTTTTTCTCATTAGCATTAAAATGTTTTTTTCAGTTACAAGGCTGACAGCGCGGTACTGTTCCTGTTTACTTTTTTCTACCTAACCCTAACCCGGGGTAGCCTACTTGGCTTCAAGAAACAATTCAGAAGGACATTATTGAAAAAAATAAAGTTTTTGAACCACTGCTCTACCAGATATTGTATCAAGTAGAGCAGATTGTAAGCAGTTTGTGAGATGTTCATGTTCAATAATAAAAAAACAGGAAAAAATGGATAGGCGTTTACCGATGATGCCTAAATGCACAGCCGGGGGGGTCCTCCTTTTCTCTCTTTACGCATGCGCGATGAATGCTGCTCTGCTGCCGTAGCCCACAGACCAGACAGCAGCAGCAGCACGAATATCCAACACCGGGGATGGTCTCATCACTTTTAAAAAACACTATCGACGTAATATCTCCACAAAATGAAGTTCCCTTACTCATAGGTTCGCGAGGAGTAAGTATCACCCTCTTTAATCCGGGGGTTGGGGGGTGTTTTCCCGTCAAAAGAAAAGCTAAAGTTTGCTAAGCAGCTGGCCTGCTCACAATAAGCACAAAGAAGCTCCTTATTTATTGGCACTCGAGCTAATGTTAACCCATTCAATGGTGTACTTTTTCATCTCCTTCAAGGGGGAAATGTCGGGACAGTGCAGTCAGCCGACGCTTTTATGTTGATGAAATGGTCCAAGTACATTTATTACATCGGTGCTAACGCTAGCTAGCTAGCTGTTTTGAATTACAGCAAATGAAAGGCTGGATTTCTAGACAGATGGCTAACGTTACCTAGCTGCAGGCTGGCTGGCTGGCTGTAAGTTAACCCACATCACTAGCTATACACAGTATTAACTATGTAATCCGGCACAATTAAACATATGATTAAAAAAAGAAGGTTAATATTGGCGTTAGCTGAGGGCGAGGCCGTTATGATTCACACTGTGTGTGTGTCCTGTGTCTATAGAAAAGGTCACATTATGCACATTATACTGCGTGGCTCAGTGGTTTAAAACATGCACATTAGGTCACAGCTCGTGGTCAGTGTATGTGCCCCCCCCTCCTGACCAAAAAAGGCACTGGCTAAACATCTGGAGCTGTGTGAAGGATGCATTCATGCCGAGCACACATTTAGTTTCCATGTATCTTTAATAGGGCTGGGCCATATGGAGGAAATCATGATATCATGATAGTCTTTGACCAAATCTCTTGACGTCTATGTTGCGACGATATTGTAGGGTCGACAATTGGTGCTTTTAACAAAATATCTTCACAGTTTTAATAATGTGGGTATAACGACTATGTGGGTTAAAGCAAATAATAGTGTGATTTCATCACTTTACTGTACCGCAGCCTTTAAAACCAGGAAAAGACTACGCTTAAGACTTATTGCAATATCCAAAGTCTAAGACTATATTAAGTCTCATATCACGATACCGATATAATGATATACTGCCCCAGCATCTAACTGCGTAGAAATGACAAAGACACTTAACTTTGTCATTATGCAAGCATAACAAGATTGCAGTTGTGTCAGCTAGAGGTGTGAATCATTACATGTCATTTAGCTGACCCTTTTATCCAAAGAGACTTACAGTTGCTATGGAGCAACTAGGGCTTAAGTGTCTCGCTCAGGGACACATTGGTTGATGTATCGCAGTGGGAATCGAACCCGGATCTCCCACACCAAAGGCACGTGTCATATCCACTGCGCCATCACCACTGATCTCTGATTATCATTTCAGCGATTCGATATCACGATGCGTCAAATACATTTAGCTATTAAAGCCATGTATGATATTTATTTCATAGCTTTTAAAGCTTCAAAAAGAAAACATTCTGCTGTGCTCTAATACTAAATAAACTGTATACATAAAGCTATACAGCACTGAGCACATGGCACTTCCTGAATGTGCAAATACATACCAGAATATGTAAACAGAAATGTTGTTAGGCCGACATTACATTATAAACAAAAATAATCGATTATGAGCCGGACGATTATCGATGCAGCATCGTCCACGATTCGATGCATCGACTATTTGATTAATTTCAACACCTCTAGTTTCAGCCTCGAAAGCTGATTTGTATTAATAAAGAGTGTACACACACACACACACACACACTAGAATAAGGCACGGATGAAATGAGAGATAAATACAAATCTTAATGTTAAAAAGCGCAGTGTAAGCAATAACTACAAAATATAAGCAATATGAAGTGTAATACAATAACGATACAAGCGTATACTGCTACCTATATGCATGTCTCTACAGTCTTATTAGGAGTTAAACATAGTGCTGTATACTGCTACCTATAGGCATGTCTCTACAGTCTTATTAGGAGTTAAACATAGCGCTGTATACTGCTACCTATAGGCATGTCTCTACAGTCTTATTAGGAGTTAAACATAGCGCTGTATACTGCTACCTATAGGCATGTCTCTACAGTCTTATTAGGAGTTAAACATAGCGCTGTATACTGCTACCTATAGGCATGTCTCTACAGTCTTATTAGGAGTTAAACATAGCGCTGTATACTGCTACCTATAGACATGTCTCTACAGTCTTATTAGGAGTTAAACATAGCGCTGTATACTGCTACCTATAGGCATGTCTCTACAGTCTTATTATGAGTTAAACATAGTGCTGTATACTGATACCTATAGGCATGTCTCTACAGTCTTATTAGGAGTTAAACATAGTGCTGTATACTGCTACCTATAGACATGTCTCTACAGTCTTATTAGGAGTTAAACATAGTGCTGTATACTGCTACCTATAGACATGTCTCTACAGTCTTATTAGGAGTTAAACATAGTGCTGTATACTGCTACCTATAGGCATGTCTCTACAGTCTTATTAGGAGTTAAATATAGTGCTGTATACTACTACCTATAGGCATGTCTCTGCAGTCTTATTAGGAGTTAAACATAGTGCTGTATACTGCTACCTATAGACATGTCTCTACAGTCTTATTAGGAGTTAAACATAGTGCTGTATACTACTACCTATAGGCATGTCTCTGCAGTCTTATTAGGAGTTAAACATAGTGCTGTATACTGCTACCTATAGACACGTCTCTACAGTCTTATTAGGAGTTAAACATAGTGCTGTATACTGCTACCTATAGGCATGTCCCTACAGTCGTATTAGGAGTTGAATACCGCCTGATTAGTTATTTGTAGCTTGTGCAGCTGAAATTGGCTAGAGACGCTCAGTTGCTATACGACAACAACGGCTTTAAGCTGAGTCTTGAGCAGAAAGCAGAGCAGTAGCCTAACGTTAACGTTAATCAAAACGTAATTTTCATGTATCAAACTGTGAAATATATTTGTGTAATATGTCAATAACTGGGTGAATAGAATCCTAAATGTTACTAAAAATGTTACAAAAATCTTTTCTGCAACTCGTAGTATCGTGTGACAAAAAGAACGCAACAACCCCGCGGTTATTCGTTTTCGACACAGATGTGACGTCACAGTCGAGCTACTAGTCGCGATTACACGACAAAAAGAACGCACCATTAACCCCTAGTTGCTCCAGAGGCGTGTGACCTCTGACATATAATAACAATTGTAAGTCGCTTTGGATAAAAGCGTCAGCTAAATGACATGTAATGTAATCTGTAAATATGCAAGACAACACGTTATCCCAGTTTAATAAAAAAAAACCTTTAGAGATTATTAAGATTAGACATCATTGAGATTGTACCAGTATGACAAGCCAGGCAAGTATCTGAACAGTGGAAGTGATCTAATGGTGAATCATAACCTGTCTGCAAATCTGCAATGACTATGCAAAATGAGGTGTGTCCATGAGAAAACCTCTATCCCTTCCCCGCCTTCTTCCAATTAAAAAGAAGGAAATCTTCAGTAGGGCTGCAAACTAAGGATAATTTATTTTTCACTTAATCTGATGGCTAATTTCTTCATTGACTGACTGGTCTAGAACTATAGACCAATCTGCCATCATGCTGCATCTATATGGAGTTTTGTTAAATGGAAAAAAAAAAATCATTTCATCTTGGCTCTTTCCGTGCTGCATGGAGCACACAGGGAGCTTTTCCAGAACCATGATGTCATTTTATTACAAGTGGCCTTTAGCAAAAAGGTCATATTGAACTGGATGTGAAAATAGGCGATGGCAAAAGGCATTTCACACCAAGTGTGTCCGTTAGTGGCTAGTCTCGCATTGCGTGACCTTTCTCCACAGCGCTGTGGAGTAAGGTCTGGTTACACACCACAGATACATTTCAGCATAGGAGAAAAACCACTCTGGGTTGTTTGCATTTCTTTAAACCAATAACAGTCTTGGGCAGCGCTAAGCAGACAGTGGCTCTGCAATAGAGCTGCAATCGGGCCTTAGAAGTTTGGCCCGACAAGTACATTTTGATTGAAGAGCCCGTTTACAGCCCGACATTATTCAAATGTGCGCACGCACACAGCTCTTTTGTCAAGAATGAGTAATTTATACATTTTTTAAACATAATTTACTCATGACTAATGTAGGCTGTAGGCCACTTGGAAGAGTCAAAAGTTTTCCACACCTCCGAGCTGGCCCGAGCCCGTGTAAAAAGATAGAAGTTAAGACCGAACACGTTGGGTTCGGGCAAAGATCTTGAGCTCTGCTCTGCAAAATAGTCTCGGGAAGAAACTTGTTTTGGTGGAATATTTGCACCCCGCAAAAGAAACCTCCACATCCAATATTAAATTAAGTTATCCGTTCACACAATACAGTACCGTGAGCTATTTAAATTGGCTGGATACATGGTTAAAGGTAATTAGTAGGGGTGTGACGAGACACTCGGCTCACGAGACAAGACGAGACACGAGATTGGGGTCACAAGAACGAGGCGCGATTTTAACGCTAATTTAAAGAAAACTTCAGTTAAGAAATATGAGAAGAATGGGAAAAATAGTCTTTACTCAGAGAACCAAGGTTACAAGCTAGGGGTGTGACGAGACGCTTACTCCACGAGACGAGACACATCACGAGATTGGGTTCACGAGAACGAGACGAGATTTCTCGTCGAGGTGAAAAGTTGTCTCGTGAGGCGATGTGATGTCAGCCTGATGGAGCGTGGAATTACTATTGAAGATCCCCCTGCCACTTTTAAATCATTTGTGTGGCAACATTTTGGTTTTCCTGCGGAAATAATAAACGGCGAAAGAGTGACAGACAAGACGAACATAATATGTAAACATTGTAAGAAAAAAATGCCGTATACCGCGGCTAACACGAGCACTATGCAAAAACACTTACAGCACCACCACAGCTCTCTACTAACTACTGCAGTTAGTAGTACGGCATTTTTTTCTTACAATGTTTACATGTTCGTGTTCGTCTTCTCTGTCACTCTTTCACTCTTTTCACCTCGACGAGAAATCTCGTCACGTTTTAATCTCGCAAGATCTCGTAAAACGAGATCTCGTCACACCCTTAGTAATTAGCTCTTACCAGTGTATCGCCGCCTGTGTTCTTCGTCCACATCAGTCCCAATCTGTCCCAAAACGTCCCGTTAGAGTTAATGCCGTTAACATATTCCTTGCAGGCTAAATCTTCAGAACGTAAGCATGTGCCATATTTACCGTTCTACTCGCTCCCCTGGGCTGCAACTAACCATCTACTGATTATTTTCATTGTCGATTAATCTGTCGATTTATTAAGTTGATTAATCCATTAGTTGTTTGGTCTATAAAATGACAGAATATGTGGATCAGTGTTTCCCCAAAAGCCCAAGATGTCGTCCTCCAAATGTCTTGATTTGTCCACAACTCAAAGATATTCTGTTTACTGTCACAGAGGAGAGAAGAAACTAGGAATTATTTGCATTGAACCAGCTGGAATCAGAGAATCAACCCGATTTTATCAAAATAGTTGGCGGTTAACTTTAGAGATGGCCCGATACCATTTTTTGCTTCCCGATACCGATTCCGATACCTGAACTTGTGTATCGCCCGATACCGAGTACCGATCCGATACCAGTGTGTCATATATTTTATTATGTTTTAACAGCTGTATACTATTATCCCCGTATGGATGTGATATTATTTCTATCTTTGTGAAACATGAACAAACACAAACAATGAACGCCACAGAACTTTCTTTTATTGTCCAGTTTGACAGTCAGTTATAACGGAAAAACAACATAAATAAACTACTTTAACGTAGATTTTCTTCAGGGCTTTATTACGTGGTATCGGATCGATGCATAAACTCCAGTACTTCCCCATACCGATACCAGCGTTTTAGGCAGTATCGGAGCCGATACCGATACTGGTATCGGAACATCTCTAGATAACTTATTATTTGACAACTAATCAATGAATCTTCTCAGCTCTCAGTGTCCGTGGCTGACTTTGTGCCTGCGCTGTTTCTCCCCAGTATGGTGAGGAGAAGGCGTCCCATGCTGCATTAGTGGAACAGTGACATGCTGGCCTGTCTGCCAGCATCAGGTGACCCTACCATCAGACTTCTCTACCGCACGCAGATGAACACTGGACTTCAGAAATGTAAGTGCTTTTAGTCCTCCCAGTTGTGGTCGTATTACCATATCAATATCGAGCAGCATTGGGGACCGATAGGACAATGGGAATCTGGCCGTTTTAGACACAGATTGAAGTTTGCAATGTCGTTTATCCACCATCTAAAATTGCCATGATGAAAAAGTGACTATGCAACATTATGTCATCATTACTGACCCATACAATCTGTAAAAGTGTCAACGTTTATTAGTAGTGTGATGTTTCTTTATACAGTCCTTCCAGAAAAATGCTTTTAAGTTTTTTTGTGATTGTTGCGGGCAAAAATCCTTGATTATGCGGCACGTTTTCTTAAAAAAATGCGATGGAATATGCTATATATTTATGCAATTTTATGCGATGAAATTGCGAGAACTTGCAAAATCTGCGGTTTGATGAAAAGAGAAAAAAAAGTGATTTATTTATTTTTTGTTTATTTCCCCAACATCCTGCTTTTTGATGATGTTCACGTCGTAACTACGTCACTTCATACGTCACTTCATAACGTCACTTCATAACGTTCCCATGGCAACAGGGGAAAATGGCTGCTCTTGTGTGAAGTAAACGCAACATTTTTCAACTTTCTGCTAAGATATATTATGTGACTTTTTTTGCAACGCAAATGCGGGGATTATGAAATCATGCAAGCCCCGCATATTTTGCGCGGAAATCGGCAATTTGTGCGGCGAAAGTGCGGCGAATTTGATAAACTGTGATAAATTGTGCGATCGCATAATCGCGTTTTTCTGGAGGGACTGTTTATACAGTTTAAACAATAAACATTTTTAAAGTGTAGACAGCATAACATGTTATTTATTATTATTATTATTATTATTAGACATTTATTTATTGAAGAGGAATAACCCCTTCAGATGAACCATCTCGTTTTCGAGGGGGTCCTCTAAATGTGACGAACAAACTGATAGCTGAACAGTTTAAATAACCCCGGCCAGTCAAACGCAAAAAAGTAGTGACCGATTTTTATAAAGGGCACCATGCATTTGATCCAAAACATAAATGGAGGCAAAGTAGCTATGGCAAATGTCGGCGTACATGTCTAGTATATAGTGATGTGATCCCAGTCGGTGTGCTGTGCTCGGTATTTCTGGTTGTCTGACTTTACACACACACACGTTGCAGGGGAAACTACACAGAAGATGAGATCTGCCAACTATCCAACCCCAGCAGAGTTGGATGCCTATGCTAAGAAAGTTGCCAACAACCCTCTGACCATCCAGATCTTCCCCAACAGTGTCAAAGTACCTCAAAGGAAGCACATTCGCCGCACAGTCAACGGGCTTGACACCTCCTCGTCCAGCCAGCGCCACAGCCCCTACCCGTCTCAGGTCAGCTCCAGTCGGGGTCTGCTGGCCGTCCTCCGTACGCCCGCCAAAGGCGTCAAAGAGTCCGACGCTAGCCGCACCCGGCAGCTTCAGAAGGGCATCATGAACCCTCACGGTGGGCCGTACGCCGCTCAAAGCACTTTAAATCTTCCTCAGCCTGCTCCGCACCTACAGGGCCCGTCTCAGCCCGCGGCCCAGAAGCAGGGCATGGTTCACCCACAGGCGCTCCATCAAAGCATGACTCATCCGATGACTTTACAGCTGCCTCAAACCGTGCCGCACCCACAGGCTTTACAGCATAGGAACATGGCTCATTCGCAAGCTCTGCAGCGGCAGCAGAGTCTGTCCCAGGTCCAGACGCCGCAGCAGAGATTGGCTCCTTCGCAAGGCATCCCGAGGCAGCAGAGTCTGCCTCACCCCCAGGCTCTACAGCAGCAGCAGCAGCAGCAGCAGAGCCAGTCTTGTCCACCAGTCGCACCGCAGCAGCACCTCTCTCATCTGCAGACACTAAAGCATCAGGCGGCTCCCCCGCAAGCTTTACTTTCACAACAGGGAGCGACTCAGGATCTGCGCCACATGTCCGATGGAGCCCAGCTTCCGAGCCTGCAGCACAGCCAGGGGCTGGTCGGCTCCCAGCCGCTTCCCCAGGCCGTGGGCGCGGGACCTCCCACCATGCCCAGCAGCCTCGGGCAGCCCACGCCGGGGGCGTACGGGCCCCGGAAGCTCCCCGACGCAGACGCCCCACCAAATGTAACTGTATCTACCTCCACCATCCCACTGTCCATGGCGGCCAGCCTGCATCAGAACCGGCCGAGCAACCTGAGCAGTATCGTGCACCAAATCAACCAGCTGTGCCAGGCGCGGGCCGGCATGGGCGCCACCTCGGTCTGCGAGGGCCAGATCGCGAACCCCAGCCCCATCAGCCGCAACCTGCTGATCAACGCCAGCTCCAGGGTGTCCTGTCACCACCCGGCACTGGGCTCCGTGCCCAGCTGCCTCATTGTGGGACCCCCAGACAAAGCTACAGCTCAGACTCCCAACGCTGCTCTCCATTCACAGCCCAGTATAGCTGCTACTAATAGCATACCTGCCTTTCACGCAGACCCAGAGAAGGTACATCTGCAGCAGCAGCAGCAGCTGCAGCACCATTTACATCAGCAGAAACAGTTACAGCAGCAGCAGCATCATCTGCAGCAGCTGCAACAGCAGATGCAGCAGCAGCGCTCCTGGGCCCAGCATCAGCTGGCCCACATGCAGCAGCCGCCCGAGGGGGCACATCCCTGCAAGAACCCAAGGATGGAGCCTCCGAGCGAGTGCGCCTTCCCCTCTCGAAACCTCAGCTATTCCAACAAGCTGCCCAACACCGCACAGTCCTTTCCCCTAAAACACCCCGCGGAAAAGCCACGGCCTTCGTCCCCCGTCAACTGCCCGGTAGGTTCTATGCCTTACGTTAACGGCCACTACATGCAGCCACCGTGGGGCGGCGTTCCCGCCACAGCAGGTAACAACGGAACGGGCCCTCAGGACCTCCCGGTGGCCTTCCAGGGAGGGCAGGCCGCCGCTGCTGCTGCTGCTGCCTCCACGGACCGCATCCGAGGGGCGAAGTACAGGCCGGGGAAAGAGGGCCCTCCCGGCCAGCCCAAGATGATGCAGAACGTGGATTTCTTAGGTGGGGACTTCCAGATGCCCAGCTTTCAGGAGCAGAACATGGCTGTGTTGGAGAAGATGCACAGGTCAGCCATGGGCCAAGTTCAGGAGCCCAGTAACGGTGGGGGTGTTCACGCTCATCACCCAGGCTACCGTTAAAGCGTGCGCGTATCCCCACCCGCCCCTCCCTCTTGGTGTGTTTTCCAAACAGCCACTTTCAGCTTCTATGGTTCATTCTCTATTTAAGATCTTGCAAGTGATCAATTACATTTTATCGCTCCTAGGGATGTTAATGATTAACCGTTAACCGACAATAAGAATCGATAAGACCGATTCAGTACTCTCAGTTGAAAACAGTTAAACTATTCCAACAAAAATAAGTTAACATTTTTGCATGATTAAAAGAACAATAGGCTATACAATGCTAGTGAACTTGCTAGTGCTAACTTTGAACCAGCAAGTTGCATTTCAGGCTGCTCTTTTTCTTTTTTTCTTTTCCTGTTAAGTTTGAGGCTCTCTGCTGGAAACACACGCTCGCAGCGGAGAGCTACGCGACACATGGCCTCTGTATCAATGAGGACCGGCAGGTTAAAATGGGCTCGTCCTACACGCAGCATGCCAGGCACACACGCAGCTGAGCACCTGGCCAGGTGGATGCCTTGGGAAGACGGGCTCAGACGTACTCGCTGCCGGGGCCGCTGTGGACTTGCGTCGGCTGAACCACAGGAGTGCCGAAAGTTATCGGACGGGTGAACCCCGTTGTCGGTTAACGGTTAATTGTCGGCTAACGAGGGCTGGCTATCGAAGAATCAGACGGGGGGGAGAAAAAGCTCTAAATTAGCATCCCTAATTGCTCCAGAGCTCGATTTGTAGACCCAGCAGGTTGTGACGTTTCAAAGTATTCCTCAGGTCTTAAGCCATGTCGTACCTTTGTTGCAGATGAAGGGTTTTTGAGAGATTGTCGTCCACTGTTGAGTAGAATTCCTCTTTTCATCACTGGCATGGATGTGCTGCTCTTTGTTCATGTATATATGGTGTTCTAAAATATTAATTTGCAGCTGAGAATATGCTTGCCATGTGATCGTCACAGTGCTTTTTCTAGGTTGACATGGAACAACTCAACTATTTTTTTTTTTTTTCTTGTTCTTCAGCATTTGTGGCCTTACAACTGCCCAAAGGCAAGATTTAGGATGTCCTTGTGTAATATTTTTATTTGCAATTATTTATCCTCTTGACAGGTTTGTGATCCATTTTAAATAAGGTTACTTGTATATGCAATTAGTAAGACTGTTGATATAATGAGGTTGTGAGGCGTACACTCGTTGACGAGCCACAACTCCCGTCAGGAACCCGACATGGTTTCTGAACTGCACCGTGAGTGGTTCAGGCACTTTTTGCGTGGTTCCGCAGGCGATCAGTGTGCAAAAACGGCTAACTACCACTGTTAAACCGAACTTTAGTGGAGATGCACCGATCCGTATCGCTGACAATGGGGCCGATCGATTCAATTCTCCGTTTTATATACATTATTCATTACATACCGGGATTTAAATGAGCAATATGTTGCTGCATTTTGAAGGGTTTTTTTTTGCTTAGTTGCCGCCGCAGGATTTATTTTAATTAATAACAATTCAGTAAATGTATGTATGTATGTTTTAGTTAGGAAAGCAGTGTTTGAGTCCAGCCTGATGTTGCCTGTGTAATCCCAGTCACTTAAGCACAGTGAAGTATACAACTTCCGAGCTGTACCCGACTCAGAAATTGTCAGTCGATTCGGATTTGGCTGTTTTTATACGAATATTAGTGGAAAAAGTTGGATCAGTGCATCTCTAAATTTTAGTTTAAATAAAAATAAGATAAAGCCAGCACTGGCTAACACGTCACATTCTCCATGTAGTTTCTCTTAGGTTTGGGAAGTCTAAAGTGCCCTCTTGTGTGTTCTATTATGAGAATTGCTTTTGAAGTAGTTATATTATTATTAGTTTTTTTTGTCGTATTTCCGTAGACGGTCCTACTTCACTTTTTAAATGTTATGCCTAACATTTGGCAAAAGGAGCAGAAACTCCATTAGCCCCTTATTTGTGTGTAGCTAATGTGAAACAGAATGGCATCCCATTAATATTAGAATGGTGTGTGTATGTGAAAAGCAAAATTGATCACTTGCAAGCATGCAAGTTACTACAAATAATGCAAGCTGGGGAAATGCTTCACTTCCCTTCCAACACATTTCCTCGCCACTTTACTACTGTAACACAAGTGAACTGACGTGGGGTTGGACATTATCCGTGTGGCGTGTGGTGGGCCAATACTCTACTAATCACTGGCCTTACCCTGTGTTGTATTTCTGCTACCTATAAAAGAAGAAAGTGAACATTTAATGCAGGTTATGTCTTTGCTAGATGTGTCTAGCATGAAGCTCTGGACCCATTTCCTCCTCTTAGTTCTTTTTCGGGTTGATGTTGCCTGGGCATATGTTGCTCTGCTAGACTCAAGCCTTCTGGAAAAAGCCTTAAATGTCACAGTAGTTATCCTCTATTTAATACTTCCCTTAACTGACTTCCTTTGCCGGGATCCCAACTTAAGTATATGGCTTCATTGTGAGAAGGAGTAAGTTATATATTTTCTTTTATTCTCTGAGCTTTTGGCTTCATCGGAAAATGTGTACCGTCAGATCAGTGGGCGTTGTTCATATGTCTATAGGCAGTGTGTGAATGGGTGATATTGCCTTAAATGGAAATATTAAGGTGATAATGTTACTCGGACTTTATCCTACGGTCTCAAATGTTGCCTATCAAGGATTTTAAAGGGTCATTCGTTGTTTTGTACTTCAACCTGGACCCTGTTTTCCCCATGCATTGGTGTCCAAGTGACGAATATGAACGTAAATCTTTGAGATGGGTCCCGTATTGAGTGAGAACACTACAGCAGCAGTCACCAACGGGGCTGCAGCGTTACCCTCTAGGGCAAAGGCGCCAGTTTCCGACCACTAAAAGTGCTGTTTTTTGCCACCGATGCTCAGGTTGTTATTCCAAGTGTCCGATTATGGAAAGGATCCCCACAGAGATCGCATTGTTAACGAGTTAGACCCTTTTTGTTTAACATGAAACCTCTGCGAAATCTCCATCACCAAACCCAGACGCCATTTAAACCGTACTTTCGTGGCGTTTTTCCACTACGTGGTACCTGCTCGACTCGCCTTTTTGGTTTTCCATTAGGAAAAAAGAAGTCCCCGGTACTTGCCGACAGGTATTTTTTTTAGTATCACCTCCGTCGAGGTTCCCAGCGAGCTGAGGCGATACCAGAAGGTGACGTGAGAACCTGCGGACTGCTGATTGGTCGGAGAGAATCGTCGCTAATCGCTGCGTCATCATTGCTATTTCAACAGACGGGGGTGTCCTGAACACATTTTTTAAATATTTTATTTTATTTAGTTGTTTTTTTTTTTGTTGCTGCCTCCAGCTTCTTTTGAAACAAAATGTGTCTTCTGGCAAACAGCCACATGCCGAGAATCAAAAACAACACACATTCGTGTGTGCGTGTGTGTGTGTGTGTGTGTGTGTCAGTTTCCTGCGGCGTCGCTATGACGACCAGCCACGCTCGCACCACGTCTGAGGCAGTACTAAATCTGCAAGGGAATAAGGAGGACGGGGCACCGCGGCCGAGCTGAGCAGGTACCGCGTAGTGGAAAAACACCATTAGTGCGTATACATCGTAGCATATTTTCCAACGGAAATCAGTAAAATTTGTTTATTTCAACCAACCCAGAGTGCTGATTGGAGATGTTCGGTGTCTGTCGACTTTGAATAACTGGTGTTTTAAGTCATTCGGCATGAAAAGAGCATCAAACATGACTAATGGACTAAAGAAATCTAAGTTGACTAAGACCAAAACCGACAATTAGTCGACTAATCGACTAAGAGGGAGCAGCGCTAGTCTCTCTGTAGGGATCCTTTCCATAACGCTGTCAGACTCTTAGGGTTGGTTCATGTTTTGGCCGATCGTCCAAACCAATAAACGCGCTGCCTGAAGACGCACTTTTTTGAAACCTTGTCCCAGGGTGAAAAAAATAAAAATCGAACGTCACCCTCGCGTCTTCTTGCTTGTAGTTTCTGGTTTCCTTGCACGAGCCATTTTTCGTCGTCTTCTTCTTGTGTTTTGTTTCTTCTACTACTGTCTGTATACAGCGCGCAAGCTTTTATGCGCATGCTCCGCCTCCTCTTCCTACGTTTTTAGGTGAATTTCAGAAACAGCGCCACCTTATAGGCCAGGAATACGAAGAAGCGTGTTGAGTCATTTTACAAATGGATCCGTTTGGATGCAAACATTCTTGAAACGATGCCAGGGAAGATGGGGGGAGGGGCTCTTTTTGGTACGTGTGGACGAGGCCTTAGAATAGGGATGGGCAATATATTGATATTATATCGATATCATGATATGAGACTAGATATCTTCTTAGATTTTGGATATTCTTATATCATAATATAGCACAAGTGTTGTCTTTTCCTGGTTTTAAAGGCTGTATCACAGTAAAGTGATGTCATTTTCTGAACTTACCAGACTGTTGTAACTGTTCTATTATTTGCCTTTACCCACTTTAGTCATTATATCCACATTACTGGTGATTATTTATCAAAATTGTGTAAATATTTTGGTGAAAGCACCGATAGTCAACGCTGCAATATCGTGGCGGGATCGATATCGAGGTATTTGGTCAAAAATATCGTGATATTTGATTATCTCCATATCGCCCAGCCCTACCTTTTTAGAATAATTATCTGAGCCTGTCGGCGGCAAAAACAGAACTTTTAGTGGACGGAAATTGAAGGTGCGCAATTGCCCGTTAACATTAGATTGCAGCTCGTTTTGTCTTGCGTAAATACTGCACATATTTTAAAGATTGTTATTTTCATCTCTTACTTGGACACAAAAACGTGTGAAAAAAGGGTCCAGGTTTAAAAAAAAACAACAACCTGAAATTACCCTTTTTAAGAGGATTTTAAAATATAGTATTTAGCGGAATTAATAGGTATGTAGAACAGGGCTGTAGCAGATATTTTAAAGTATTTGGACTGTGTTTTTAGTTGTTAATATCCTGATAGTTTTAATTTATTATTTTTTTCGGACCACTGCATCCTGAAGCCATAGGTGTTTTTTTGTTTGTTTGTTTTTTTACATTAGGTGCCATAGGTGACACACGTTGACGCAGATCGTCTTCACGATAGGAGGTTTGCATCCACGCTTTTAAATCTGATGTCTTTCACGACACCGAGCGAGTCTTTCGTGCTCCGAGTCGTTTCCTTTTTTAGAAACGCAGTACAGGTCAAAAAAAAAAGGGAGACTGAACAGCGAGACGATCCCCTCGTCTCCAGAGAGAGAGACAGCCGAGATGCAAAAGCCGTAGCTTCTCTGGATTTGTTTTTGGTCTTCATACTTGATGGCATTTTTTTTTTTTTTCTCGTTTCCTGGCTCTCATTTTTGACGTGCCTGCCCCTTAAAAGCTGCTATTGACTTTAATCTTAACACACACACTAGTATGATTTTTGTGTTTGCGTGTGTGTATGAATAGTAATGATGTTTGGGCTGTATCAGTGAAAATAAGTTCCTTTTTATGGGATATGGGGAATTGCCACCGCTCAAATGAGCTGGTGAATTTGGTCTTTTCTTTAATCAAAATAAATAAGTGACCAGTGTTCACAGTGGCGGAGGGATTTTGGTGACTCTTGGTACGTGTCCACTGGCAAGTGACTGTCACTTCCCCCGCTTCCTATTTATCGCCCAGGCGAGCACGTACGTATACCAGCTCGCGATATATAACGAACCCCACTAATGGCCACGCCAAGACCCGCCCTTCAACAGCTACGATTGGCCAGGCGTCCGTGCTTAAAGGAACACGACGACTTATTGGGAGTTTAGCTTATTCACCGTAACCCCCAGAGTTAGACAAGTCGATACATACCCTTCTCATCTCCGTGCGTGCTGTAAGGCTGTCTGACGGATCCAGCAGCATCAGGCCAGCACAGAACATGCAGGTGAATGGTTCCAGTAATCCTACTGCTCCCAATAAGTGACAAAATAACTCCAACATGTTCCTATTTACATGTTGTGATTTATAGAGTCACAGCGTGTACAAAAAACAACGTAACATGAGACACAGCCGTCTTCTAACTGTAAACAAACCGGGAACTATATTCTCAGGCGGAAGAATATAGTACTTGGGCGGAGTGATATGCTCGCAGCAAGCCTGTCTGAGAATATAGTTCCCGGTTTGTTTACTGTTAGAAGATGGCTGTGTCTCATGTTACATTGTTTTTTGTACACGCTGTGACTCTATAAATCACAACATGTAAATAGGAACATGTTGGTGTTATTTTGTCACTTTTGTCACAATTCGGATCAGTAGGCTAGTTGGAACCAGTCACCTGCAGGATCTGTGCTAGGCTAAGCTAATGCTGGAGCCGTCAGACAGCATTACAGCACGCACGGAGATGAGAAGGGTATGTATGGACTTGTCTAACTCTGGGGGTTACGGTGAATAAGCTAAATTCCCAATAAGTCGGCGTGTTCCTTTAACCAGGGTAACATAACCCCATTTGTTCAGGTCCTATCCCCTTGGCCAATCGGCTATCCTAACCTCAGCCACTCAAGGTCAAATGCCTAACCCTCCTGACCAATCGAGCCACTTCGTAGGCCAGGTATTGGCGTGGCCCGTAGCGGGATTCGTAATTTTGCGTCCAGGTCGACCTTCCGCCTCTCTTAAAAACTCACAGAAATAGTTTAAACTGACCTTTTGACGACCGATTCAGCAACTGCACAGCCTTCTCTTTTGCATAACATGTTTTTTTGCAGAAACGCGTTTTCAAGTGAACTAGTTTGGTAAAATAAGAGAACGTTTCCTATCGAGCAGCGACGCGTTCGATAGCCTGTTTTCTGTGCTCGTCAGTGAAGAGGAAGCGATGACGGCTAGCGGCGAGCCTACTGAGCGTTCCCTGCCGTCAAAAAACCCCCACAGTGGACACGTACAATTTGACCCAGTGCTGTTTAAAAGCCGGTCCGGCTTGCCGGTGTGGGTTTTCTAACTTTAAAATCAACACTAAACTATTTGACAGACCTGCCCCCCGTTTGTTTTTTGTTTCTTTTAAAACTGCCTCGTTACATCCCAACACAGTCAGGTTCTACAGTCTCATATGAAGTGCCTCCACTGGGCTTAGTATGGAGAAATGTGTGAATGGGTGTTGTGTGTATGTGTGTGTGTGGATGTGTGTGTGTGGATGTTAAGCTTGGGTACTTGCACACAGGTGTGTGTGCGCGCGCTGACAAACGCGCACAAAAGTTCTAATCTCTGATGGGGGACCAAGCTACTCTGTGTAACTACTGATACTGTGTCATGGACTGAAGTCCTGAAGTGTGCCACGAGTCCCAGACTCTGTCGGGATGTGGGAACTGTTTGCTGCTGACTCACTGACCAAAGTGACCAAGCGTCCCTCTCTTGAAAAACCATCCCCAATCCCCCCCCAATTCCCCCCTCACCCCCCGGCCAAAAGCCTTTCGGGGAGCTCGTTTTTTTTTGGGAACTTCCAACGTGTTCTAAAGAGTAATAAGCAACAACCGGGGGACTTAAAGGAGAGCTGCTGCTGCCCTCATTTTGGATGGTTAAAGAAAATCTTGTGAAGTAAAAGTTTTAAAGATGTGAACGGAGCATTAAAAGAAAAATCAAACAATCTAGAGCGAGTGGTTCCTGTCCGCACAGTAGGCCTACACCCCCCCCATGTTTCTTTCTCCTCCAGCCGAGTAAGATTCAGATGTTCTGACCCGAACTTTGCATGTTCTGTGGTTTCCTTTCACGACGTTATCATGTGGAAGTGTCCCACAGTTCGTGTCAACATGCACTGTAAGAATCTGACCAACTCGAGCCCATCGTAGCTCACGTTAAGTCGACTCGGACGGCAATATTTATCGCGGTACAGGTAACGTAACCGCTCTAGATTTGTTTTTTTTTACTCCGATTTAACAGGATCGTCTTTGACTGTCAAAGACGATCGTCGTGTGGTGAATGGTGGTGGATGGGGGGGGCTTACTTTCTCTACTTTGTGAAAATGTGATATTCCAGTTTTTGCCTCACCTTCAGGAATAAAATGTCTTGCACAAACATTCCCCCTAGCCAAAATAAAGTTTGCAAACACAAAGCTTTTTACGAGTCACCGTCTTTGTTGTGTACGTTTAAATATGTTCGAGATGAATACACAAATCACATTAGTATTCACTTCAATCAGGTAAGAACTGTTACAGACC
This sequence comes from Perca schrenkii, assembly GCA_025617405.1. Lineage (NCBI taxonomy): Eukaryota > Metazoa > Chordata > Actinopteri > Perciformes > Percidae > Perca > Perca schrenkii. The sequence continues at coordinate 6,775,688 of CM046789.1, read as the reverse complement.
TATTTACAAACCATATTACTTAAAGGGCATTAGTGTTTATAAAAGCTGTCATTCGGTCATAATCCTCTGTAGTTAATGGCACACATGCAGTATACACAGAACACATGTTTTTTTTTTTCTCAATGGTAGAATATATAACTTTTTTTTTTTATATTTTTGACGCCTTTTTTCAGTTTTTGTGCTTTTTCCAATGTTTTAAATTATTACATTTTTCTTCTACACATTTTTAGCGCTTATTTCTACATCCCATATTTTCTGATATATAACAAAAATTGAAAATGGGTCAATTTGACCTGAAGTCAAATGGCACACATGCAGCATAAACAGGACACATGATTGTTTTGTTTTTTCTCAATGGTAGAATATATAAAGCTGCCGTGTAGGCCTGCACAATTTATCGCAATTGTATCAAAATCACAATATGGACTATAGTGCAATATCCAAATCGCAGAAGGGCGCGATATTTGTTAATGGCAAAATATGTGTCAACCCATTCTGAATTAAGTAGAATGGTGCTGCAGAGAGACGTCCCGGCCTACACATCATATCGTAAGTCTGTGGTTGGTGCAGATCCTCGCAAAAAAAAAAATCACACTATAATAATTTTCATTTCTTTCAATGTTAATAATTTTCAATAAAAATGAGAATAATGATACAAAAATGACCATTCCCTCCAATATCGTGAATCATATCTCAATATCAGTCAAAAATAATCTCATTTAATTATTTTCCTCATATCGTGCAGCCCTACTGCCATGGTACCCAAAAGTTTTAAAACTTTTTTTTTTTTTTTCAGAACAAAAAAAAAAAGGAGGGGACACTGGCTGCTAATAAATGCTCACATTAAAGCCGAATCTGAAGGTTCAGGTGTCTAACTGGTTAAATGGATCTGGGGTTTTTACGAATTTAGGTTCCACGTGTGTGTGTGTGTGTGTGTGTGTGTGTTCCTACCAGTTGTCTGGATAACACCAACCAACAGCTGACCTCCGTTGTCTACCATCCATTTCCTCCACCCTGAAGTCAAAGAAGACTTCTTCATTACGTGGAAATCTAGAACCGCTACACCGACTATATCGTCATAAACTGTCATTACATCACAGGATATCAAATTCTACAAACAAATAAATAAAAACATGGTTCCCCAATGAATTCATCACATTGAAAGAGGTCAGAGTCTTTTTTTTTTGTAAAAAAACAACTCTGGATGATCCACTGACAGTGACGGACTGGGATCAAAAAATGGCCCTGGCATTTGCAACACACCGGCCCTATTGTTTTGTCAATAATTTACCTGATGAAGGTCTGAGACCGAAACGTATTTTTCTTAATAAATTATTGCTAGTGTGCAGGATTTTCTTTAAAAATGTTTGATCTGCTACTTTTGATCATATCCTACGCACCTGCCCGACAAAAGAGGTGTGCAAAAAAGCTTTCCTACAATAACCTGGCTTGGAAATTAGTAACTCTGCCTTCCGAGTGTATCTTTCCACGCACTTTGCCGCAGTACAATCTTGAATATTTGTGGCTGTATGCATGAAATAACTGCTCAAAATTAACCAAAGACAAATTATCAGTAGTGGCCCATCGGGGGGAGGCCCTTCTGGCATTTGCCCAAATTCCAGATGCCCAGTCCGTCACTGTCCACTGACTTAATTGGCTGTAAACTGTTTCACTGGAACTACTTTCTACCAAATATTTGCTCCCCATGTTAAATTATTCACAGTGACATCATGTCATCACTCTCTCTAAAAAGATTGTGTTTAAGTTATATTTAATATAAACCACAGATGCAGTAAAACTGACATTTGTATGGTTACACACTCGAGGTAACAAAAAAGTTAAAAAGGTCCAATGTGTGGGAATTTCTCCCGTCTAGTGTTGAGATCATATATCGCAAACAACTCTCTCTCACCACGCAGTTCAAAGGTACGTATTACAGCTACGGTAGCCTTCACGCTTCAAAAAGCCGGTCTCTTGCTCTTTTCAATCTCCTTTTTCTGGGCGAAGAAGAAGAAGACTTCTGTTCCTGAAATTTGGATTTCCCCCGCCACATCATGACAAACCCTTAACCATACCTAGAGATTGGCATGGTTTTATTTCAGTTAGCCTAATAGCTAAATTAAATTAGATCTATATCAATGCTAATCAAACCATGCCAATCTCTAGGTATGGTGAAGGCTATTTTAATTCCAAAGACCAAGGAAACTTTATGAGGATGCATAGTATCCTGGATCCATGAAATAACTGGCCTTTAAAATGAAACATCTGCCTGCCTCTATGGGAATTTAACATAGGGGTGGACTGACTTATGCCCCCTGTATTTTAAGGAAGAACATTTATATATTTACGTCATTCATTCGCTTTTATTTTGAAAGGTCGAAGCTCGAGCACAGCACCAGCCTCCCGGCTGAGACGGGAGCAGAGACTGTATATTACTAATATTATATTATGTTATTAATAAGGGCATGAGACAGGAGTTCTCTTTTTACTATGCAGCCATACCCGACTCTAATAAAAAGGCAGAAAAGGGGTCGAAAATCCAGCTGTTCCACTTAGCTGCTCCCTCCCCAGGTCTGGAGAACTTCCGTTGTGGATTCTGGATGCAGCGTTTTTTATTCGCATCGCGTTTATGTATTTGGTTGTGTTGTGTGTATTTGCATCACGTTTGCTGAATGCTGCGCATGTGTTGTCAAATTAATGAATTTGTTTTTCTTTTTGCATTGCTTCTTTTTTCGGGGTTTGCTTTTCTTTTTGCATCATTTTTTAATTGCATCGCGTTTGTATATTTGGTTGTGTTGTGTGTATATGCAGCGCGTTTGCTGAATGCTGCACGTGTTCTCAAATTAATAAAGTTGTTTTCTTAATTTGCTTGTGTTTTGTCTATTTGCATGTGTTTTCTGAAGTTGCAGGGCGTTTGCTCCTGTCGGCCACCGTATGGATGTCTTCCTAAAGAGTGGAAATGTGCTCTAATCATTCCAATTGTGAAACCAGGGAAAAAAACAGATAACCCAAGTTCTTAAAGACCAATTGCATTAACCTCTGTTTTATGTAAGATTATGGAGCTTATGATAACAGATAGACTTGTGGATAAACTGGAGAAAAGTGGATATTTTGTGGAATATCAGAGTGTATTTAGGCAGGGGCGGTCAACAATGGATGCTGTTTTAGATTTAGATACTGACATTAAAAAAAGCCATCGCAAATAAAGAAGCCGTTGTTGCAGCGTTTTGGACATTGAAAAAGCTTATTACGATATGCTTTGGAAGGAGCGGTTGCTTATGATAGCACTTTATGATGCGGGAATCAGAGGAAGAATATTTATCTGGATTAAGAATTTTTAAAGTAATAGGACGATTCAGGTAAGGGTGGGAAGTGAATTATCAGAGGAGCTTGGGGTAGAGAATGGAACCCCTCAAGGTAGTGTTATAAGCCCGGTTATTTTTAATATAATTAATGGTATGTGTTGGAGCCATTTCACCACTTTGTTTGTATAGGCTACCATGGCTACCAAAAACTGAAAATCGAAAAAAACATTTTTTTAATTTGTCAAGGTGGGGAAAAAAAATAAAAAATTGGATATTTGAACCCATTTTTCAGTTTTTCCAAATGTCCGTTTGTGCTTAGAAAATTGAACTGATAAGCGTTACACTGACCTGTGTGCAACCATAGATTAGTTCATATTAACAGTCTATGGGTGCAACCATAGATATCAACAGTCTATGGGTGCAACCATAGATTAGTTCATATTAACAGTCTATGGGTGCAACCATAGATTAGTTCATATTAACAGTCTATGGGTGCAACCATAGATTAGTTCATATTAACAGTCTATGGGTGCAACCATAGATTAGTTCATATTAACAGTCTATGGGTGCAACCACAGATTAGTTCATATTAACAGTCTATGGGTGCAACCATAGATTAGTTCATATTAACAGTCTATGGGTGCAACCATAGATTAGTTCATATTAACAGTCTATGGGTGCAACCATAGATATTAACAGTCTATGGGTGCAACCATAGATTAGTTCATATTAACAGTCTATGGGTGCAACCATAGATTAGTTCATATTAAGTCTATGGGTGCAACCATAGATATTAACAGTCTATGGGTGCAACCATAGATTAGTTCATATTAAGTCTATGGGTGCAACTGGAGAAACGGTTTTTACTTTATGCACTTTATTGAATTTGGACAGTTGGAACAAATTGAAGAAACTGACGGAGTAGCCTACCTGCGACATATTGGAGTATATAAAAATATATTTTATTTGTAATTAAGTTGTGAATAGCGATTGGAGAATAGCGGAGGGCAGCAATACGCCATAGATGCGTCTAGCCTACCGGAAAGAAGAAGAAGAAGAAGAATATCAGGCGGTGTGTGGGTGTGTCCAGTGCAATGGTCCAGTGTTGACAGACTCGAGAAACGGTAAGCAGCACTACTTTGCTTCAGACTTTCTGTTACAACTTGTGAAACTACTAACAAACAGCATTGCAGCTCACCCTTTGTTATTTTAGTGTTTTTTAAATTGCGGCTATTTTGAGTCTCTTTTTGGTCCGGTGGGTAGAGAGCCAGTCCGCGGCCAGTACGGGACTGTTAACCGCAGAACTGGCAGCGGCTCGGTTTGGCTTTTGGAGACGAGCAAAGCTAAATGTTGCTAATGTTACACACATGCTGCTTCAACGTCACACGTTATCAGGAAAATATTAAGCACAGCATATCAACTAGCACTAATAATGCTTGATTCTTGCAGTGGTGTTGGTGTGACGAGCTGGTGTAGGGATCGGTGTCGAGAACAGGTGTTGCGCTGAAAAGGGATCATCTGCCAAAAAAACAAAAGGGCTTTTAAAACGCACGTCAACAACAGGCAACAAAGTTCTAGGTGGGTTAAAATCTGTCAGAGATAACACTCATTCATAAAATTAAGTTCTTTTGAATCAGAAGAAAAGCTTTCAAACCCATGGGAGCTGCAGTCACTTTGGGTGTAATTGTGCTGAAGTGTATTTTATAGGTTGTATTGCCCCTTTTTTTCCAACTGGTAAAAAATAATGGGTGGACAATAATAATACTTTCTAATAAATATTTTAAATTAAAATGGGTTAGGCTTCCGTTTCACACATTCAGCATGTGTGTGTGTGTGTGTGTTATGTAAGTTAAAACTATTTGTTGGTGAATAAATGCAACAACCCTCAAAGGCCCAAGCCAGAGACAGTTTAAGGTGGACCAGCTATTCTCATTTAGTGCTTGGCTACATTTAATCATCTGTTCTGACAACCAGATAAAACTAATGGTTGTTGTTGTTGTATTGTTTAGTTTTTAGACCAGACATTTGTAGCAAATATAGGCTACTACAGGAACATAGTGTATGAACCAGTGCAATTTCTGTTATTGCGCAACATGGGCCTTTAAACGTGTTTTTAAAACCTTAATTTAAGGACCTGTTAATACTCTACACCACATGTGTCAAACTCAAGGCCCAGGGGCCAAATCCGGCCCCTATCAGATTATGACCCGGCCCGCATATCAATTTAGGTTCACATTACATTTTGGCTTACCTAGTTTTTGTCACTTTTTCTGACATTTTTGTCACTTTTGCCAACATTTTTGTAATTTTTTTCTAACGTTTTTGCCACTTTTTCCAACATTTTTGTCACTTTTTCCGACATTTTTGGGCGCTTCTTTTCTATGATGGCTGAGGAAATTTTTCCTGACTTCTTTAGGACATTATGTCAACCAAACTGTAAGTGAGAAAACTATATGACACATCCAATAATACAGTCAAATATATTTTACTTTTTTGATTAAATAAAAGCCTATCAATACACTAAACATGTCTGGCCCTTGATGTGATTCTCATTTTCCAGTGTGGCCCTTAGTGAAGTTGAGTTTGACACCCCTGCTCTACACGGAGTCACCATCTACTACCGTCTTACTTGTCTTACAGAAGGTAGTCTCGTGTTAACATGACGTCTCCAGAGATCGCCTCTCTTTCCTGGGGCCACATGACAGTGAAGGGCTGCTCCTCCAGCTACAAGGACTGCAAGGTCTGGCCTGGAGGCAGCCGGGCCTGGGACTGGAGAGAGACTGGGACCAACGTGAGTGGAACCCAAATCATAACACTCAAAAAAAAATTACACATGTACAGGTCTGCATATCGACACATGCTTAAAAAAAAAAAAAAAAAACAGTGGTCGAGCAGGCGCACATGTTATTTGAGGATTATGCCTCGATGCAGAGGTCCAGGGTTGGAGGCTGACCTAAGATGATTTCCTGCGTGTGTTCTCTCTCTCTCTCTCTCTCTCTTTCTCTCTCTCTCTCACACCTAGCTGTCCTGTCAAATAAAAGGCAGAAAAGCCCAACAAATTACAACACATTATCTCGCCCTTTCCCAGCATTCCCCGGGAGTACAACCTGCAGACCTGGAGGAGGTGCTGAAGAAGGGAATAGACTTGCTGGTCATCGGCAGAGGCATGAGCGAAGCTCTGCAGGTAAAGCCGACCCACACAAAGTCCAACTTATTCAGTTGAAAAAGGAAGACAAATCATCAGTTTAATATTTAAACCTTAATTGCACTACATGAGAAGTTAATTTCTTCATTCCTTCAATTCACAGAGTCTGATAAGTTAGGAGCAGCGCAGTCTGATGTTTATCATCCACCAGTTTTGGGATGTTCCTTTTTGAATATGGATAACCTTCTACATGAAAATGGAGGTGTAGTAGCTGGAAGTAGACGGGCCCCCGTGTCTACAGGAGGCGTAGCGAGAGCAGCAGCTTCAGTGCTTGGTCTCAGTCTACACAGGATGCGTTCAGGCACAGTGTTGATCATCCATTCAGAGCCTACGTGTCCCCTTAAGCCTGGTTTATGCTTCTGCGTCGAATTGACGGCGTACCCGTGCACCTCCAAAAATGTGTAACTTTGCGTTGCGTTGTGTGTTTATAGTTAGTGTTTCAAGCAGCCTACTGTGGGGCGTAGCAACATGCTAGTTCACTGACATCAGCTCTGCTAATAAACTCAGACATATTTTGGTTACAACAACGGGGTTATCGGTTTGTAAAGGGTCTTTACCTCAGTAATGTTTGGAAATTAGCACTTCGCCAGCAGGCAGCACTTTGTGGGCAGTTGTGCTAAAGTTTGCTTGCTAAAATCAGGGTTTATACGCATTTTAACCATGACTTTTTGGCAAATTTCCATGACTATGTGCTCCTGAAAATGTCAGTTGACATTATACAATAAGAATGCAAATCAGTGTTGAAGTTTACCCTCAGAGGTTTAGCTATAAAATGAGTGATAATGTCTGTGGTTCATAGTGGGATTCATAATATCGCTCCCCGAATACAACGCTGAGGTTAAGACGACGTGAAAATACATTTATTAATCACATATTATTATGCTGTGTTAAAAAAAATGTCATGACTTTTCCAAAACTTTCTGGGTCTTTATTTTTCCAAAACCTTTCCAGGGCTGGAATTTGCATTTTTCAAATTCCATAACCTTTCCAGTTAACAACTATAATAACACTAAACTGGCTGGCAGACACCTCGCAAATAACCTCCAGACTTATAACCCCCCGGCGTTATGGCGGTGAAATGCACCGCGATGCAAAGCGACCTCGACGCAGAGCTCTAAGGGTCACGGAGGCGCAGAGTTGACGCAGAAACATAAAACAGCCTTCAAACGCGCAGGGGACGGGCGACTAAAAAAACGAGGCTGGCTGTAATAGGTGCAACCAATCTCCTGCAGACTTCATTCAAATGCTTTGGTCATGTTCAAAGCTAGCAGACGTTTGGTCTAAAATATTTGACACTCTTCACACAGCCTACCATTGTGTAACAAACCCAAATCCTTTGTCTGCCCTTTTTGGTATATCACATGGCAGCACCCTAACGGCTGAAGCACAACATTCTTTGGCCTTCTGTACCCTGCTTGCTAGGCGACTGATCTTACTTACCTGGAAGCAGGCCTTACCTCCATCATATGACAGATGGATTAAGGAAGTCCTACATAATCTAAAACTTGAGAGGCTAAAGTTCTCCCTTAGAGGAGATTTGATAAAACTTGGAACCCCTTGCTTTCCATTATAGACTCCCTAGATATCGTGCCTGATGAGTGAAATGTTTATGTCCTCTGGATTTACAGTGCAACTAACCACCAATGTATTTTTTTTAATTTTATTTATTTTTTTGTATTGTGTTTGTTATCTAAAAGCGGGGGACATCAGGGTGTGGGACCCCATGTAGGGGTCAGGGATAGTGTACTGTGGGGAGGTGAGGGGAAAAAAAAAAATGTGAGCACTGTTGCATATTTATAAGTACTGTTTCACATTGTGTACGCTTTGTTTGGTGCTCAATAAACATATTTGGAGGGAAAAAAAAAGAAAAAAACGAGGCTGGCTGGAACTCTTTCTGTGGAGACACACTGCCGTGAATCTTTATTTTTTTCCTTTCGCTGTCCTCTCTTCTCTCAGGTTCCCTCCTCCACTCTGGACTTTGTGATGCAGAAAGGCGTCGACGTCCGAGTCCTGCAGACGGAGAAGGCCGTGGCAGAGTACAACAAGCTGGCCGGCCAGGGCGCCAAGGTGGGGGGGGTCTTCCACTCCACCTGTTGATTAGGTCACGTTTGCACCGCTGCACCAACAGAGATGACCTGCAGAGGATATAGTGCAGCTGGGCTCTGGCGCCGCGAGAGACGATTGTGATTGGTTTAACCCTTGTTGTCTTCCCGGCTCAAAATTGACCCGTTTGTTTTGCCTGTTTTATAAAGCATAAAGTATACATCTTTTGAGCCAACTTCATTCCAACTTATCACTGCTAGTTTTACACTTATGTTTGTAATTCATGGTCAGTAGAGCTGGGCGATTTGTTTCCCTAAAAAAAAAAATCTTCTATTAAAAATATATATTTATTGTATTAATTATATTTAATTAAAGTGCATCAACATAAACAAAATTGCAAAGGCAAACCCTTTCTCTAACTGAAAAGTCACTGTGCAGTGTGTATCAAAGATTGTTAAACATCCAAATTATTTATACTGTATTTGGATTGAAAAAAAATCTATTTTTTGAAAATATGAATCGATTTGACCTACCAACTCGATTTTTAAATCAAATCGATTTTTTTTCCCAGCCCTAATGGTCAGCAAACATCATTTATATTAAATGATGCCTAATTTTGAGTTAAAAACCCCCCAGAAATTATGAATTACTTAAGCTAATAATTAAGATCAGAGGAACGTACGTTGACGCATAGTTACAGCAGTTTCGTGTATGGAACTATTCATGTTATTTTTGGGCAGTTTGGTTGAAAGAAACCCATATTTTTGATATATATTTTCGTTATATATACATATAACTTTGAAAACGGGTCAAATTTGACCCGAAGACAACACAAGGGTTAAAAGAGAATTAAAAAAAACAACCCACAGTGTTTTCCCCACTAAACGGGAATGTTAACGTTTGCAGCCAGATGCTTTGGCAATAAGAGACTTTAAGAATCATCTTAATGTCCAGTTTATTGTTGAATAATTTCAAATGTTACTTTTAGTTTAAATTGAAGAACATTTCATTTTAGCGGGCAATTTTGTGAAATGTTGCTGCTACCGCAATCCCCACTGTTCAACTGTCAGCTAAAAGAGTGATCATATGGTGGTGTGGTTGGTAAAAGCTAATGAGTGTACAGTCCAGTTCATGTGTTTCTGCTTGTTTGCTACGCTAAATAAAACTAGAGAAATGAATCCTCTCCATCACATGGGTTTATCTTTCAGAAACAATAAAGTACAAAAATATTCCCCATACAAATGACACACCATGAGTAAATATAATCTTGTACATCCTACCACTTAACCATAAATCAGTATTTTTGTCCAAATTCTAAAACTGAATGTGTTTTTTGAAGAGAAAGCAAAATGGTGTCATCTTTTCTGTACAGCTTTGAATTCAGAGGGGCCAAGCAGCTATCGTCCTCTTTAAACAACAAGCAGAGAAACTCTCTCTGAAAGCTGGAAAGGGGAGCGTGCCTATGGTCCTACAGCCCCATGATCCCACATTAACACTGACCCTAACATATGGCTGTGGGAACATAGGGCTTAATTTTAAGAAAAATCTTAGAAATGTGGGACCATTGGGCTGTGGGACCATTGGGCTGTGGGACTATAGGGCTGTGGGACCATTGGGCTGTGGGACCATTGGGCTGTGGGACTATAGGGCTGTGGGACCATTGGGCTGTGGGACCATTGGGCTGTGGGACCATTGGGCTGTGGGACCATTGGGCTGTGGGACCATTGGGCTGTGGGACCATAGGGCTGTGGGACCATAGGGCTGTGAGACCATTGGGCTGTGGGACTATAGGGCTGTGGGACCATAGGGCTGTGAGACCATTGGGCTGTGGGACTATAGGGCTGTGGGACCATTGGGCTGTGGGACCATTGGGCTGTGGGACCATTGGGCTGTGGGACCATAGGGCTGTGGGACCATAGGGCTGTGGGACCATTGGGCTGTGAGACCATTGGGCTGTGAGACCATTGGGCTGTGGGACCATTGGGCTGTGGGACCATTGGGCTGTGGGACCATTGGGCTGTGGGACCATAGGGCTGTGGGAACATAGGGCTGTGGGACCATAGGGCTGTGGGACCATTGGGCTGTGGGACCATTGGGCTGTGGGACCATTGGGCTGTGGGACCATTGGGCTGTGGGACCATAGGGCTGTGGGGACCATAGGGCTGTGGGACCATTGGGCTGTGGGACCATTGGGCTGTGGGACCATTGGGCTGTGGGACCATAGGGCTGTGGGACCATAGGGCTGTGGGAACATAGGGCTGTGGGACCATAGGGGCTGTGGGACCATAGGGCTGTGGGACCATAGGGCTGTGGGACCATAGGGCTGTGGGACCATTGGGCTGTGGGACCATTGGGCTGTGGGACCATTGGGCTGTGGGAACATAGGGCTGTGGGACCATAGGGCTGTGGGACCATAGGGCTGTGGGACCATAGGGCTGTGGGAACATAGGGCTGTGGGACCATAGGGCTGTGGGACCATAGGGCTGTGGGAACATAGGGCTGTGGGACCATAGGGCTGTGGGACCATAGGGCTGTGGGAACATAGGGCTGTGGGACCATAGGGCTGTGGGACCATAGGGCTGTGGGACCATAGGGCTGACCCGCTGTAAAGAGTGAGAGAGCCTCGTCCGGGTGTCCTTTTGGTTCTGAGTGTTGTTAGCGGCGGGCAGGTTTGGGCATGATGTAGACTTTGACCGGCTTGCTGAAGGGAATGGTTCCCTCCACGGCAGCCTCTGGTGGCGGCAGGCTGTCGATGCTATCGCTCCATCCCAGCTTGGAAGCCGAAGAGGAGGAGAGGAAGGTTGAGGAGGAGCTGTAGGCCAGCAGGAGGCGCACCTCAATTTGAGACGGCTCTGAGAGAGAGAGAGAGAGAGAGGAAGACAGAGAGGGTAGAAACAAAGTCAAGGAAACGATAGACTCCTTGGAGACGAGCTGCGCCTCGCCTGTAAAGTGGACGAGAGCAGGCGGCAGCAGACGGGGGGGGGGCGGTGACAAAAAGCCACGCTCAAGTCGGACAGATTACAGCCGTTTCCAGCAGCCTTCAGTCAGGAAGTCACTAAGGCTGTCCTCGACTAAAGAACTCCTTATAGTCGACTAACACTTATAGGATTTTGTCGACTAATGGATTAGTTGATTTAATTGACAGAGCTGTGCTCTTTGAGAGGTGGGTAAGACTAGAAAAGCACAATATAAATGTAGTTAATTAACCATCTGTAAAACTGAGTTTCTCCACAATTAATCCTGCAAAAGCACCACTTTAAATCTTGTGTTTACCATAAATGTGCTCAGAAGTTTCTTGGAAATGAGTAATTAAGCATAAAAAATGACTAATCGACTAAAGAAATCTTAATCGACTAAGACCAAAACTAGACGTCGACCGATAGTGGATTTTACCGATACCGATAGCTAGGTTGGGCCATATTTGCCGATAACCGATTAATCGACCGATAGTATTTAGAATTGATACTGGATAAAAACAAACATAATACTCCAAGTAAAACGGTGCTGAACTTTATTATAAAAATAAAAAACTGTATTGAACCATGAAAACATGCTAAATGAAATAAATATAAATATTGATGTCAATAAAAGACATTCATTCAAACTGAAACAAAAAGTAATCAATAAATAAAAACAGTTAAACTGTCGGTTTAGAGCGGTAACAGACGATCTCTGACCTGGAGTGATCCATCTTTCCCACTATACTCTCTGCTCTCGCTTGGATGCCCATATAAGGCGTAATGTGTGACGGACCTGCCTTCCCATTGGTTGAAAACATAAACAAAGGCATCATCAAAAACTATTGGTACGGATTTTTGATGATAACGATAGTTCCACCAATCAACTAAAAAACGATTAATCGGTCTACCTCTAACCAAAACAACCGATTAGTCGACTAATCGACTAAGAGGTGGCAGCCCTAGAAGTCACAGAAACACTCCCGTCCCGTTACGTCAGATTCAGATTTATTAAAAACGTCATCAGACCCGTAAGTCAGCTTGTACACAGGCTCCAGTTGTTTTTATTAGGCCAGAGTAGCTGTCAAAATGCGATCTGTTGCTGATATTAACAAACAACCGACTGTCGATGCTCCGTAATCTGAACGGATTTAGTCTCTCGGACTTCTAAACGGCACGATGAGTAAACGTCCACCCATATATCCATATACGGTTTTCAACAATTCAGTACGATTCAATTCAATAAGGATTTTAGCTTGAAGTCAGTCAGAAGTAGCATTGGCTGCTAATGCTGGCGTTAACTTAAAACGTGTTTCCGATTAGAGAACATAGGAAGCTAAAACGCACAGCAGTGCAAGAACAAACAAACATTTTTTTGACAGCTGTATTGATTTTTTTATTTTCCAAATTTTGCGCAGAATTTGGATCGGATCAGTGGTTGTGCATCGACGTATCCAAATCTCTGACTCTTGAATCAGTTTAATAGCAAACGGTGTTGAAAACATTTGAATACGGCACTAGGGCTGTGTTTGGACGCAAACGATCCGAAGAGAAAACGCAAAAGTGGTGTTGCGTTCTCACTTTTTAATTGTTATACTAGCACTGCCACACAACACCACCCGGTCTGCGCACCTGCGTAGAACCTTCCTCTCTCCTCTCCCTAGTAGTGCGAAACCAAAACATGGCGAAACGAACAACACAACCTTAGATTACAAAGCCACAAAGGCACACGGTCCTGCCAGTTAAAATACATACAGTACAGGCCAAAAGTTTGGACACACCTTCTCATTCAATGCGTTTCCTTTTTATTTTCATGACTATTTACATTGTAGATTCTCACTGAAGGCATCAAAACTATGAATGAACACATGGAATTATGTACTTAACAAAAAAGTGTGAAATAACTGAAAACATGTCTTATATTTTAGATTCTTCAAAGTAGCCACCCTTTGCTTTTTTTGATAACTCTGCAAACCCTTGGTGTTCTCTCAATGAGCTTCATGAGGTAGTCACCTGAAATGGTTTTACCTTCACAGGTGTGCTTTGTCAGGGTTCATTAGTGGGATTTATTCCCTTATTAATAAAAAAGCAAAGGGTGGCTACTTTGAAGAATCTAAAATATAAGACATGTTTTCAGTTATTTCACACTTTTTTGTTAAGTACATAATTCCATATGTGTTCATTCATAGTTTTGATGCCTTCAGTGAAAATCTACAATGTAAATAGTCATTAAAATAAAGAAACACATTGAATGAGAAAGTGTGTCCAAACTTTTGGCCTGTACTGTATAGACATATGGACCGAATTTCTTCAGCAGTATCCCGTACCTGGAGGGACGTCACATCCACACGAGAAAGACGCTATCTGTAAAAGTCAGATATCATCAAAGCTGAAAGCCATCCGGACCGATAAGCAGGCTGTGGATACCCAACGGTGGAGTGGCCATGGGCGAGTAATCACTCTACATTTGGATTTATGTAACGAAATACGGGGTGGGTCAGCAGACTTTTGCGTTTTTACCCTTTAGACGGGAACGCGACAGTGGAGCGTTTTTAAGATTAAGAGGGTGGTTTCACTTTTTTTTTTGCATTTTTAAGCCCCAAAAATACCATCGTCGTCTAAACGAAAGGCACATCTGATAAAATATTTGGTCGTTTTCACCTGCGAGCGTTGTGGTGTAAACAGGGCCTGACACAGAAATACCCGATGTGTGTGTGTGTGTGTGTCATACTGACCTGTCCATGCCGTGTGTGAGAGGTAAACCTGTGTGATGAGTCGGTGTCTGTCAGGTCCAGGCTTTCTGAAGTCGGAGGGTTTAGGATGGATGACGTGACTCTGACCGTCTGGATACAGAACCTGCGTGTGAGACGCACAGAAAGACAGACGGTCCGTCAGTTAGTGTTCATATCCAGAGCGAATGAGCGAGCAGTCAAGGGTTTTAGTTTAAGTAGGACAATAAAAAAAGGACGTGGCTGTTAAAATCAACTCTCTCACTCTCACGCCACCTCAAAATGCCAGTTACATGATGTCATTGTCGTCTAATCTGTAGGGCTGCCACCTCTTAGTCGATTAGTCGACTAATCGGTTGTTTTGGTCTTAGTCGACTAAGATTTCTTTAGTCGATTAGTCATTTTTTATGCTTATTCATGCTTAATTACTCATTTCCAAGAAACTTCTGAGCACATTTATGGTAAACACAAGATTTAAAGTGGTGCTTTTGCAGGATTCATTGTGGAGAAACTCAGTTTTACAGATGGTTAATTAACTACATTTATATTGTGCTTTTCTAGTCTTAACCACCTCTCAAAGCGCACAGCTCTGTCAATTAAATCAACTAATCGATTAGTCGACAAAATCATATAAGTGTTAGTCGACTAAGAATTTCTTTAGTCGAGGACAGCCCTACTAATCTGTCTATTATTATTATCATTATTATTATTATTATTATTATTATTATTATTATTATTATCTTGTTTAATGGATTAGTTGTCTGTAGAGCTGGGCGATGTTTTTCCCTAAAAAAATCTGCAATTTTTTAATAAAAAAATCGATTTACGATTCGATTTTTTCCCCCCCTTCCATTTAAAACTAAATAACTGCAAACTGTAAATATATTTTAAAAATATATATTTATTGTATTTAATTAAAGTGCATCAACATGAACAAAATTGCAAAGGCAAACCCTTTCTCTAAGTGAAAAGTCACTGTGCAGTGTGCAACAAAGATTGTTAAACATCCAAATTATTTATACTGTATTTGGATTGAAAAATAAATCTAAAAAAAATCGATTTTTTAAAAATATGAATCGATTTCGACCTACCAACTCGATTTCTAAATCAAATAAATTTTTTTCCCAGCCCTAGTTGTCTGGGCTACAAAATGTCAGAAAATGGTGAAAAATGTGGATCAGTGTTTCCCAAAGCCCAAGATGGCGCCCCCAAATGTCTTGTTTTGTTCATAATTTAAATATATTCAGTTTACTGTGACAAGAGAGAATAAACTAGTAAAATATTCACATTTAAGAAACTGGAATCAGAGATTTACTACTTCTTTAAAAAGAAAGGAGTGCACGAGTCACAAAACACAGTTCCAGCCAATCAACAACAGGCAGCAACAGTTGATGGTAGAGGGGGGAGGCCGCATGTGAATGTGTCGGCAGGCCAGTAGTTATCTGTCTGTGAATCTGGGGGGTGGAGCTTATGAAGGGGGGTTGTATTTGTTTGGCAGTTGAGACAAGATATCAACAATCTTTGTGCAGAATCACTTACTGCACCTTTAAAGGAACACGCCGACTTATTGGGACTTTAGCTTATTCACCGTAACCCCCAGAGTTAGACAAGTCGATACATACCCTTCTCATCTCCGTGCGTGCTGTAATGCTGTCTGACGGTTCCAGCATTAGCTTAGCCTAGCACAGATCCTGCAGGTAACTGGTTCCAACTAGCCTACTGCTCCAAATTGTGACAAAAGTGACAAAATAACGCCAACATGTTCCTATTTACATGTTGTGATTTGTAGAGTCACAGCGTGTACAAAAAACAACGTAACATGAGACACAGCCGTCTTCTAACAGTAAACAAACCGGGAACTATATTCTCAGACAGGCTTGCTGCGAGCATATCACTCCGCCCAAGTACTATATTCTTCCGCCTGAGAATATAGTTCCCAGTTTGTTTACAGTTAGAAGACGGCTGTGTCTCATGTTATGTTGTTTTTTGTACACGCTGTGACTCTATAAATCACAACATGTAAATAGGAACATGTTGGTGTTATTTTGTCACTTATTCGGAGCAGTAGGATTACTGGAACCATTCACCTGCAGGATCTGTGCTGGCCTGATGCTGCTGGAGCCGTCAGACAGCATTACAGCACGCACGGAGATGAGAAGGGTATGTATCGACTTGTCTAACTCTGGGGGTTACGGTGAATAAGCTAAACTCCCAAGAAGTCGTCGTGTGGCTTTGAAGCTCATTTGAAGCGGACCAGAACCTCAAAAGCTCACGTGTGGTTAGTGATTTACAGTAGTTACAAACAGACCTGTACTTTGACAGTGTTCTGAGGGTCCTGGACGTGCTCCAGCGTTGCGTCAATGTCTAGCGCCACCACCAGGCCGGTCGTGAACCTCAGCGGGTTGTCGGACTCCCCGGTCGGCTCGATGATGGTGGCGGTCGCCCGGTGGATCTGTCAACCAGCAGGGAAACGTTCATGGAAACAAGAAACAGTACTCGGGTGATCAAGCTGTACATCACTGCTAGAAGAAGAAGAAAAAAATAAGGTCTGGAGTAGAGCTGGGCAATATATCGATATTATATGGATATCGTGATACGAGACTAGATATCGTCTTAGATTTTGGATATCGTAATAACGTGATATGACATAAGTGTCTTCTACTGGTTTTAAAGGCTGCATTACAGTAAAGTGATGTCATTTTCTGAACTTACCAGACTGTTCTAGCTGTTCTATTATTTGCCTTTACCCCACTTAGTCATTATATCCACATTACTGGTGATTACTTATCAAAAATCTCATTGGGTAAATATTTTGTGAAAGCACCAATAGTACAAAACCTTATTTGTTTAACAGTTATTTAGTTTTACTGCGAACCGTCACAGGAAGTGCTTTCAATTTGAAGTAGCCTACACGAAAGTTGTCTGTTGTGTACTCGTGCTAGCTTACTGAGATGAACGTGAGACGTTAGATGCACAACGTGTCCATCAAGCTTAAGTTGTTCACTTTCTTGTGTGTAAAAGAAATATCGTTGCGGTATCGATATCAAGGTATTTTCTCCATATCACCCAGCCCTAGTCTGGAGTGCTCAGAAGGTCAAAGAAATCAGTATAATAAAGACATGCTTGTCAGATATGAACCAGCAAAACGTGTCCGATCCACAGGCAGCAGTCTCTTAACCATCCCTCGGTGCTCCAGAGCAGGCGAAGCTGCTTTCTTTGTCTAACAACCTGCCAACGGACCTGAGAGAGGCTTCCACCTGGTCTCGCAGCACGCATCTCCACATTGCATCTCAGTATTCTTGGACAATTATGTACAATAATTACCTGGTGCAATAACGTATCAGCTACATGTGCAAACTGGGTTATTTATTCACTGTTGCTACTTATTATTCACACTGTACTTATGTTCGTACTGTTGACACACTGCACTTTATTTTGACACTCCACTACAATAGAATTTTTACAATCCATATAAAACAATCTTTTTCACCTTATCTTACTCGACTTCTACTTAAGTTTTGTTTATTTCTCACTGTAGCTATGTTACTTTATACACGTATTGACTCTTTCTTACTCTTATTTTACCTTGAATTTGACCGTGAGCAACTGCAACTAAATCATTTCCCTGAGGGGATCTATAAAGTATTCTGATTTTACTAAAGTCTATGAATAACTTAGTTTGTTGTTCTAGGTTATGCTTTGGTTGGTATACAGTACAGGCCAAAAGTTTGACACACCTTATCATGTGTTTCTTAATTTTCATGACTATTTACATTGTAGATTCTCACTGAAGGCATCAAAACTATGAATGAACACATATGGAATTATGTACTTAACAAAAAAGTGTGAAATAACTGAAAAAATGTCTTATATTTTAGCTTCTTCAAAGTAGCCACCCTTTGCTTTTTATGATAACTCTGCAAACCCTTGGTGTTCTCTCAATGAGCTTCATGAGGTAGTCACCTGAAATGGTTTTACCTTCACAGGTGTGCTTTGTCAGGGTTCATTAGTGGAATTATTCCCCCTTATTATTAAAAAAAGCAAAGGGTGGCTACTTTGAAGAATCTAAAAATATAAGACATGTTTTCAGTTATTTCACACTTTTTTGTTAAGTACATAATTCCATATGTGTTCATTCATAGTTTTGATGCCTTCAGTGAGAATCTACAATGTAAATAGTCATGAAAATAAAGGAAACGCATTGAATGAGAAGGTGTGTCCAAACTTTTGGCCTGTACTGTATATATGTGTGTTTTATATGTTTTGTATATATTTTACTCTGTGTAATCGCACAAAGTTGTCGCTTTTGTACGAAGCATCTTGTGTTACATTGATTTGTATGAAATGTGCTATAGAAGTAAAGCTTGATTGATTGATGGATGGATTGACTGCTAGATTGACGAAAGTGCTCTTTGGAAAAGGAATACAAAAGAAGGTCCAAGGCACTCTTCTTGCAAAAAGTTAAAAAGCTTTTATTTAGATGGCTAATTCATATTTAATTTGTTAGTACAATAAACACAGAGCGCGAAAGCGTAGCGGCACAAACAGCCTTCAGAAGGCCTTTTAACTTTTTGCAAGAAGATTGCAGAGGACCTGTCTTTTTATTTTATTTTTTTAACATCACTGCGGTTGATTACTAAAACACATTTTAACAGAGTTGTGTGTAGGAAGTCCTTCATTATACCTGCTCAGGCAGTCTGAGCTGCAGCAGGCCGCTCAGTCTCAGGGTCGCCAGCAGGATCTTCACCATCTCCACTGGTTTACAGGACGACAGCCGGGGCATCAGCTCCAACAGCTTATCCACAAAGCTGTCCTGCAGGTGGGGCAGCTCTGCCACGAACAGCCTGAGGGATGCAGAAAATATGGAATGAAGAAACAGCGAGAGTAAAGGCTGGGTATCGTATTTCAGTACCGGTACCAATACCGATACCTATACTGTGACTTTAATACTATACTATTTTCCGATACCCATTTCATGAAATTTATTTTAACGAAAAGATTCTAATATTGCCTTTTGTTTCTAAATCTTGTTGTAATGCCTTTTTATATCTTATGTAAAGCACTTTGAAGTGCCTTGTTATTGAAAGAAGCTTTACAAATGAACTTGCCAAAAATTGAAAAATCAAAGCCTTTAACAATGTTTGTCACTGAATATTTTCAATGTACCTTGTTCTGATAAAAATAATAATAAAATAAATAAAGTACCTACATGACACTTTACACAGTATTTGTAAATCTTAATGTGGCTGTGTTGTACTTTTTATCTCCTGTAAACCTTTTCTTTAACTTGCTTAAAAGTGCTCTACACCTAAAAAAAAAATAAAAAAAATAAAAATGAACTTGCCTTGCCAGATTTGACAGGATATGCTGTGGTTAGGTGTTAAAGTTGGGGGCTGTTTTAACTCACAAATTTAAGCACGAATGTTCGAATAGCCACAAACCGATAAAGATGCTTACCTCTGAAACGACTCAATGTCCTGCAAAAACTTCTCGCAGCTGCTGATGAGAGGATCCAGCCTGAAGAGAAATGACAAACATCAGCACACAGATATGGTCCACATGAAGTCTTAACCCTTGTTTTGTCTTCCCCTTCAACCTTGAAAAAAAAAAAAGACGTTTTTGATGCCTTTTTTTCACAGTTTTTCTTTGCTTTTTCCAACGTTTTAAATTGTTAAATTTTTCTTCTACACATTTTCAGCACCTATTTCTACGTCCAATATTTACTGATATAAAACAGAAATTGAAAACGGGTCAATGTGACCCAAAGTCAACACAAGGGTTAAATGTATATGTGTGTGTGCGTGTGTACTGACCCTTGCCGGGTGCGAGCAGTCAGGATGAGCTGCAGAGCTTTGGCCTGCAGGCGAACGTGATGTATAGTGGCGACCTGTCTGCTTTCCAAACCGCTGTACAGAAACTCCAGCTTGTAGGTTTCCTCCAAGATCTACACACACACACACACACACACACACACACTCTCACTTAAAACAGACGCCCGAAAGGTGCGGTGGCGATACAGACACGCGTGTAAGGGAGTGTGTGCCGACCTGTTGAGCCGCTGCTGTGGCCGTGACGTTTTGTTTGAGACACAGAGGGACAGCCATGTTCCACAGCTTCTCCTGCAGAGCCTGAGGACACGAGGCAAAAGGTACGTTTTAGGGCTGTCCTCGACTAAAGAAATTCTTAGTTGATTTAATTGACAGAACTGTGCTCTTTGAGAGGTGGTTAAGACTAGAAAAGCATAATATAAATGTAGTTAATTAATCTGTAAAACTGAGTTTCTCCACAATTAATCCTGCAAAAGCACCACTTTAAATCTTGTGTTTACCATAAATGTGCTCATAAGTTTCTTGGAAATGAGTAATTAAGCATGAATAAGCATACAAAATGACTAATCTACTAAAGAAATCTTAGTCGTCTAAGACCAAAATGACCAATTAGTCGACTAATTGACTAAGAGTTGGCAGCCCTAATAAGTTTACTCTGAAACCGTCAATCGGTTTCCTTAAACTCATGCTAATGTTAGCTTTCTCTTAAGGCTACCCAAACAAATAAAAGTCAAAGCGTAAATAGACAGAATCCCACACACACACACACACACACACACACACGTACCTTCATGAGCAGCAGCTGGCAGCGCAGATATGTAGCACAGAAATCAGCAGCTCCAGCGAGCTCCGTCTGCAGCTCCCCCAGCCGCCGCAGGTCTCTGACAGACATGAGGAAACACACGTTAACAAACTCCTTCTCATCCATTAACCAAACAGGTTGGTGCATTCAGGTTTGCTTCTGTGCTTACTTAGGTCACATAAGCTGCGTTGAAAGTGTTCCTTCACTCACTCCCTCTCTATTCCCTATGTACCTACAGTACAGGCCAAAAGTTTGGACACACCTTCTCATTCAATGTGTTTCTTTATTTTCATGACTATTTACATTGTAGATTCTTACTGAAGGCATCAAAACTATGAATGAACACATGTGGAATTATGTACTTAACAAAAAAGTGTAAAATTACTGAAAACATGTCTTATATTTTAGATTCTTCAAAGTAGCCACCCTTTGCTTTTTTTGATAACTCTGCAAACCCTTGGTGTTCTCTCAATGAGCTTCATGAGGTAGTCACCTGAAATGGTTTTACCTTCACAGGTGTGCTTTGTCAGGGTTAATTAGTGGAATTATTTCCCTTATTAATAAAAAAAGCAAAGGGTGGCTACTTTGAAGAATCTAAAATATAAGACATGTTTTCAGTTATTTCACACTTTTTTGTTAAGTACATAATTCCATATGTGTTCATTCATAGTTTTGATGCCTTCAGTGAGAATCTATAATGTAAATAGTCATGAAAATAAAAAGGAAACGCATTGAATGAGAAGGTGTGTCCAAACTTTTGGCCTGTACTGTATGTGTTTGTTAAACAGTGAATTACAAAGGGGAATGGCCAAAGAAGATATCGAACACTATGCGGAAAATTCCTAAACATCGTTGGGTCAGCAGATGCAGCAGATACTTGTGTGACGGAAGCGGGCGCACCCAGCATAATGTAAACACACCAAAACAAAAAATACTTATAACACGTGCTACAGCAGTGTAAAAACGTTCAAAAGCTGGGTCACTAACGTGTCAAAGACGTAAAATGCTTACACTTAAACGGCTTACATTTATTATAATAAAAAAAAAGCCTGGCCCATTTTTTATTTTCAGTTTTCGTAGGTCCTTCTGCTTCTTCTTCTTCTCCGGGAAAAGACAAACGCGTTGCATCGTGGTATAGGGGAGTAAAATGTAGGGTACATCGTATGTACGCTCAAATTAGCTGTGCATTGTGGGTATTTCATATTGGTCTATATAGTGAATGAAATTATCCACAGAGAATTTGAACACACTATATAGCGCACTATTTCTGTGATAGGGAACGGTTTCGAACACAGCTAGTGTGTGTGTGTGTGTGTGTGTGTGTGTGTGTGTGTGTGTGTGTGTGTGTGTGTGTGTGTGTTAACCGTATGGTGAAGTTGAGCAGGTCCTGGGCTCCAGGTGCTTCCAGGTTCTGGATGGTGCTGACCCTGTTCAGACTCTGCTGAAGGAAGAGCTGAGCCGACTCCACAGAACCAGAACCGCAACGCGAGTCCACCAAGTCCAGACCGTTGCCTGGCAACTAAAAGACAGGACAACAGTTACCGGCGAGACGGAGAGCGCCCCGTCGACTGTCTAAAGCCCAGTAGTAAATCTTAGCACAACTGAGCAAAGTGCAATAAATACACCAGCGGTTTTTGCACATAGCACTTCAACTCTTACTCTTTTTAAGAGGTTGTATTGTTAGATGTGTCCTTCATGCCCTAAGATGTCAGAAGTTAATCTTAGGTTGATTTTAGAATAGTTTCTCTGTTACATGTTTGTGTTGTGAAGCAAAGGATTGTAGCACTGTGTGTATTCTCTTTATTCTAAAAGGTAAAGTTGTGTAAATGGCTGGTGTTTTGACATAGACTGCAGTAGCACGATTCTGAAAAACGACAGCATTTCAGTTCTCACTCTTAGTGGCGGCACGAGGTGTGACAGACTGTCCCTCAGGTAGGCGTAGTGTCTGAAGGTGTGGTCGGAGAAACAGCGCCGGCATGGTGGGACACGACTTGGCAGCGTTGAACACCAACACCAGAACCGCAATGTCTGAGAGCGACAACCAGAGTCAAGAAAGTAAAACACGGTCTACACGTCCGGACGGGAGCGATGAACAGTTGTGCCAACTTTTGAGGAAACTTAATTGCATCCTTGTATTGATTTTAGGCCACATAACTATTTTTCTGGTGTTCTGGCAGTTTTTGTAAAATGAGGAGAATGATCCATTCTGTTAATGATAAAATACTGCAGGAGACAATTATTTTAACAAATAATTCAGCGTTACTCCATTTGTTTCATTGAATCCTTTTTTCCAACTTGTTCCTGCAACTTTTATCTCAGTACGACGATGAATCCAAACAAATTTAAAGAATGGGTCAAGAAAAACATTATGCTTTATGGCAATTTTCTGATTAAGTGTTTTTGGAGATTTTCAGGGGGTGTTTTCAGGATACAGGCCGGATCGTCCATGTCGGGCTCCGGTGTGTCGAAGTACGGGTGTGTGCTGAGCAGTTCGGGGACCAGCGGCAACACCAGTGTCGGGTGACGGGAACCCAGGAACTTTAGACACCTGAGGGGAAAGAAGAAAATAAATCATCAGGTCATCAATGGACAGTTTCTTAAAAGATCAAAACATTTTATAACTTTAAATAAGCATCCAGTGCAACTTGAGAAAACTTTTTTGCACATCTCTTTGGTCGGGCAGGTGCGTAGGAGATGATCAAAGGTAACAGATCCAAAATTGGTGAGAAAATCCCGCACACTGACCAAATTATTGCTTGCGTAATGGTCAGTGTGCGGGATTTTCTCTCAACAAATAAGCATCCAGTAAAAGTTATGGAACAGTGAAGGAAACAGGACACCTGTGAGGAAGGAACTCATTTTCCGGGCACGATGCTATGACGGGTGTCGCCTCCGTCAATAACTGGAAAAACTAATTCAATCCGTCTTTGTGCAAGCAGCGATCAGAGACATCACTCCAAATATAGTCGGCTCCGAATTTGAAAGATAGTGAATTGGTAGAAGATGTAAAAAGAAGTAACCACCGTGACATTATCTCTGGCCTCCATGCTGCTTTCTACGGTTTACAAACCCTGTTTCGAGGGTGACACGCCGGAAAAAAACTGAAAGGCATACTCGTCTACTGGAAATGGGAAAGATGGATAGGTAGAGATAGAGGTACTTTATTTATCCCTTAGGAAATTAAGGTGTCCTTATTATACACATCATACATACACATAGGCACACAGACATATGACATCCACGCACACATACATACAACAAAAATACAAAGGAAGATACAGTAAGGTTTGGTTGGAGCATGTTTAAAGGAGTGGTGTGGAAAAAAATGCAGAAAGATGCAATGGTATCATAGTGCAAGATAGTGTCAGTGCAAATTCTACATACATATTCAAGTACAACAGGCTACACAATATATAAAAAATAGAGTAATCGGGGTGGCCTCTAGCTCACCCAGTAAGAGCGTTCTCCCCATGCTGGCTGAGTCCTGCAGCGGTGCGGGGTTCAAATCTGACCTGCTGCCCTTTGCTGCGTGTCATTCCACATTTCTCTAACCCTTTCATATCTATCCACTGTCTAATAAAGGGAAAGCCCCAAAAAATAATCTTAAAAAAAATTTTTAAAAAATAGAATAATCATTATTTAACTATACAGAGAAACTAGTAAAAGACTTGAAGAAAATTTTAAGGTAAAGTTGAAAACTGTCCATATAGACAAAAAGACAGCGTGGTGTATTGACCATACAGGCAAGCTAGCAAAATGGGCAGACGGCTAATATAGCCAGTAAGGGAGTCGAACCGTGCCAATCAGTCTAGTCCAGGGAAGTTAATGTGCATGTATAAATGCACCCAGGTGAAGGCATGGTACAGAGGGCAGTGTGCAAAGGACCTACGCAGCCTGTCTGTTTTGCATGACAGAGACCGAAGCCTACTACTGAACATGCTCTTCTGCTTGGAGAAAGTGGAGTGCAGTGGGTGGCAGTCATTGTCCATTATAGAGAGCAGTCTGCTCAGGGTCCTCTAATGTGCAACTGATGCCTCAATAAACACACTACTTTCAGTGGGAAGAGGGTATAAATGTTGCCTTACTGTTTTTATGTGGTGACAGTAATAAAATTGTACAATGAGAAAATTAACGGTGATCTAATTTGTGTCAGTTTAGGGGTCCTTGACCTGGAAAAGTTTGGGAACTGTTGCCCTAAAACACCCAACGGGGCCACAGCATGCACTTTGAAAACCCCTGACTGAAGCGCTAGTCCTAATCCTGCACAAACACAACGACAGACACAACCACACACACACACTTACTTCCAGACAGAGTTGCGGTCGGTGGGATATTTGTTGAGGTTCTTCAGCAGCTCCAGCAGAGCCAGCTGGATACAGTCTTTAGTGGAGACGTTGGTGTAACAAATCAATTCATGGAGAGCTTCTCTGATGTCACGAGACGAGTCCTGCAGACGGACAGGGACTTCATCAATGTGTGTGTGTGTAAATCAGGCTTGAATAACGATTGTAACTTACAAGAAAATACTTTTCCTTTCAGTTTCAGGGTTAAGAGATGGACTGTTTGACCCGTGTGTGTGTGTGTTTTTACCTCCAACACAGCCAGCACCGTGTCCAGCTGGTCCTCTCGGAGTGTTATATGGGTAGAGATTTCTCTCAGCACGTGGATGGACTGCAGCCTCACTTCCTCGATCTCGTCGTTGAACATGTCGACCAGGAAGTCCAGGCACTTTTCGGCGAAGCTAGCAGACGACTGAGCAAGCTGGCTCAACGCCTCCACCGCTGCAATACGGACCTCTGAGAAGGAAAAAATATCAAAAGACGGAGAAATCACCAGTGGGAAAAACCCTTAAAAATCACTTCTAACAGAGGGAATATTCACTTAAAGGTATAGTGGAGGATTTTCTTTTTCCGGGTGGATCATCAAGACTATTGGTCCTCCTGGTTGTCAATCATTCTGGTGATATGTTTACGTAAGGCCGTGGTACGTGCACGTCCCTAGCTTTCAGGTGTATATGTGTGGTGAGCTTGAGCTACGGTTTCAGCCATTCATTGAAGCATTGAAGCTTTTGGGAGAATATTTCACACGCTGGCGTCCGCTAAAAGCACAGGTTGGACTTCCCACTGATGCCTCAGTCGTGAAGTTTCTACTCCACAGGTAAAGTTTGGCTATTTGGAGAAATCCATTTAAAATCACTGCTAGTAAAAGTTGATGTAAGCTATGATTAGCGATGCTAGCCCTGGCACAAGTCACGCACACACGGTAAACATCTCAATTAGTGAAAAAGTGCAAATCTTCTTTTGGAAAGTAGGCTTGTATGAGCCATGCCGACAGCAACTTGTAAACAGTGCACTCTCGTGCACACGTTTAATAGGTTGCGCATGTGCATTTTTTCAAAAAGGTACAGAGGGCGGTTCTTTTCTAAAATTCGGGAAAAATCCTCCACTATACCTTTAATCTGGCAACAAAAAAACAGTTACGAGGTCTCAGATGCATTCATCTTTTGCTACATCCTCGACTATAAATCAACAAAATCGATATAATTTGTCAAAACAGGACATCAGTAACATCCTGAGGCTGTGTGTGTGTCATAAGGACATATTTGGGTTTTGTTTACATCAGGACTGAAATGGTATGATGGTAAAACGCAGACATGCTGCACCATTGCTTCACGTACCAAACATCTCGTCCTCCAGGCCGTGAACGAAGGCCCCGCAGGCCCCTGAGGCGATCAGGTTGACTGTGTTTGTGTCCAGTTTCTCTTTGGGGGCGTCGTCTGCCCACTTCCTGCCAGAGGAGAACTCTCCAGAAGTAAAGAGCTCCTTGGCCCGTTCGTGGGCCGTGCGCTTCCTCTGGACACCAAAAAAATAAATAAAAGGGAAAGGGAGCGGAGACGTGCTGATTAACATTATTATAATTTCTTATTTTGTTCACAGATTTCCAATTACAAAAGCAGACATCTTGTGACCAAACTTCCATTGCTTACCCTGAGATCTGACATCAGCTTCTTGTCCAAAGTTTGCTCCAGAAAGTGAGGACTCACCTGCAGCATCGAACCCTGACACACAAAAAAAAGCTCCACTTCTAAATGCTGTATTTGGTTCTTTGAGCAGTAGTGTACAGTAATGTGTGAACGTAACATTCTTTATTTATCACCCAGCAACCGTCAATTAGGATTAAACTGCAAAAAATATCTACATGTACAGAGATTTAAAGAGCTATGTGAATTCTGCGCGTGTTGGTCTGTTCCCTCACCAGTGTTTTAGCCGCCTGCACCCGGACCATCCAGGAGCCATCGCTGACCATGTGACTGATCTTCCCAAATGCATCATCGACAAGTCGGATCTCTTCATTGGACGACGGGATGGGCACAATGCTGATTGGACAGACAGAACAGTGAACTACAAGTCAGGCGAGGGCCACTACAAACTGGTGCAGCCCATCATTTAGTCAAAGCAAAGGTAAAATGTAAAGTAACACTTAGTTTTTGTAACCTTCAGCAAGTTCAAGTAACTAGTAGGGCTGTGCAATTAATTTAAATTTAATCGTGATTATGATTTTGGCTCCCAACAATCACAAAAACAGAATGATCGAGAAACACTATTATTTAGCTCATTACGTTTTGCAAGTAAACTCTTATTTTGTCTTGTGTTCTGAATGAAAAAGTTATTAAGGCAAATTTCACAGATGTATGTGTTTTTTTACTGTTGATTTATTTAACTTTTTCCACAGTTTTTTTAACTTCAATAATTGCAACATCTTTCCAGAAGTCAACGAGTAATCGTGTCAAATTATCGTGATTTCAATACTGACCGAAATAATTGTGATTATGTTTTTTTCCATAATCGAGCAGCCCTAGTAACTAGCTAACCAAATACAAATATCAGCAATCAACATTACAAATACTTTCAAGAGAATACACTGTGGCATCATGGGAAACCGAATTTAATTTGATGCAACGATGCATCGTGTGTATCCGCTTGAAAGTCGATAAATAAAACGTGTAAAGATTGCCGGTTGCGATATCGCGCTGCAATTTTTAAACGGCCTAGGGCGTGACGTACCTTTGATTTCACTTGTTTCACGTCAGATGTCACTAGGTCTTCTTAGTTCATTTATTTGAAGTGATTTTATTTCTATTTATTTTGTAATTTTGATGTCTTAAAAATCTAATTATTAATGTGTATTAATTATTTTGTTATTTCAGATGAAATACCATTTCAGTTGCACTTTTGATAAGAGGACACATCTGTTGTTTTGCACATTTTAAATAAATAAAAAAGGAATATTTTTCAGTCATTTGCCTGCGCTTTCAGTTCAACATGGTCAGCTGGGAACCAAACATCTGTAGGATTATTCATGTACAGACCACAGAGAGTCAAACAGCCTTAAATATGTGGTCAAAGAGAGACACCACACTTGGGGAAGAAGAAGCATTGTGCTGAAGAGCGTGGAAAAACATGGAGGGATGGTTTTGTGTGCCAGTATAACCAAGCCTTAACTCTACCGCTATACTGACGGTCAGTCTTCTCACCTTTCTGGGTACAGCTGACTGAGCACCCAAACCATCTGCACCGCAGCAGAGCGGACCTGCTCATAATCGTCTGACAGCAACCTGCAGGCCTGCACACACACAAAGAAATACACTTTTTTTAAGTTTACAAGTCTAAATACCCACTGTAAGTAAGTTCTGTTTAATCCAGGGTTCTCATTATTTTGGTATCGCCGGCTATAAGCAAAAAAGTGCTGCCGCGAGGGACTAAACACAGAGATGAAAAACACACTGTGACGCGTTGAAGATCCAGTTTCAATTAATTTATTCCTCCACACGTAAAATACAACTGGTACTACCAAATGTAAAGTTACTCTGTGATGCGAATAAGTGCGTGAGTGCGGTCGACAGATGGTGTTGGCTCCCAGGCTAACCCTCTCTCGTTCAAAGCCCAAAAAGCAGGTCAACAGGTTAAGCAAACAAATATACTGTTATCACTTCCGCCCCAAACCCTGATGAACACGCCCCACCACATGCAATATCAGCGCTTAATATCATAAATCAATGAATATTATAAATGAGACCATGAACCAAAAAATACAGGAGAAACATGTGGCTCCTACAGCAGGTTTCAGTGAAGATAAACAGTGCAGTTACCTGGTCATAAATTATCTCGTGGATCTTTATTCTTCTCTCGTGCAGCTGCAGCTGGAAAACAAACACACAGAATGAGCGGTTATACAAAAAGAACAACCACTAAAATAAGAGTTCTCGCTGCCTTGAATTTGCATCGTGTGTGGTCCCTAATTACACGAGTGTGGTGCTGGTTAGGTTTCTGGTGAGTGCAGGTGCTGGCGGAGTCCTACCATGGCTTTGATGGCTGCAGTGCGGACTCTGGGGTCCTGGTCTCCAAAGAAGTCGCTGATGACACTCTGGATGTCCCTCACTCCTCCTGGAGCACAGAGCAACGTGTAAAGTGACATAACGCAGCAGAACCATTGCTAACACGTCACACAACAACACCCGCCGAGCACAATCGGGATTTCAAAGATTTGAGAGTTAGAGTTCTGACTGTAACGGCCTTGTAAAAATCCATTAAAAAAAACTTACATTTCTATTCAACTCTGCCGCGCATATAAATGTAAAGAAATTAAGATACAAAAAAATGGCCAGAACAGAATACATTGTCTGGTATTATTCTCTACATTTTAAACATTCAAGTGCATGCGCACATTGTTTACTGAAGTAAGGAAAGTCAGAGTCACAGTTCAGCAGCCTAAATATGCTGAGCGATGGCACACACCTAATGACGCGCCCAGTCCATCGTTGTCTTTGGTCAGGGGAGTGTCGGCCATGCCGAGACATCCGAGCAGCTTCAGACACTTGTTCCTCACCCCGAAATACGTATCGGACAGGTGCTGAGAGGAAGTAGGAGAAAAAACACGGAAGAGATTGGTTGCTTTGTGCAGAAAGTCCTGTTGAGTCCGTAAAGGACACTTAATGGTGAGTGTGTGAGTGTGAGTGTGTGTGTGTGTGTGTGTGTGTGTGTGTGTGTGTGTGTGTGTGTGTGTGTGTGTGTGTGTGTGTGTGTGTGTGTGTGTGTGTGTGTGTCACAGACCTTGCAGGCCATCTCTATGATCCTCTGTCTGACTGTAGGGCTCTCAGGTAGTTGTGTACCAATGACCAGCAGAGTGTCCAGCAGCTGGGCGAGGACCTGATGGGACTCTGCAGACACAGAGAGAGAAACAGAATGGAGCAAACCAAGCAGACGCTTTGTTAGCTATCCAAAGTTGTGTTTTTAGAGAGTGTGGTCAAATGTTTTTTAGTGCTTTGAAAGACAAATCGTGTTGCAAATTCCACTGCTCCCCTAGGGAGGTTCCTGAAAACCCATTTAACACAACATTTTGAAATACATTTAAAGATCATCGTTTATTTGAAATCTGAAAAGGGACAAGATATCTGCCCTTCTCAGCCAGACAGGTTGCATAAATCCTTCCAAAATCCTGCCTAACACGTCTCATCACATTGTTCTGTGAAAACATTGCTCAGTGCCCACGAACAATAATGCAGCTTAGCAACATTGATGCACTTCTTAAATTATTAAAACCGTTTTTTTGAAGCAAATCTCTTTCCCAATTACAAACAAATAATGCTTTAATGTGTAATTATGGCTTGTTGAGTGTAAAAGTAACAAAAACACAGAATGACAGAGAATCGTTTGTGCATGTGTGTAAATATCTGAGTAAAAAACACAAGTTGCAGACTTTGTATAAATGTGTCTTACTCTCATTGTTGAGTGTGTTAATGGCGTCGTCCACGATGCAGTCGGGGCTGAAGCCCTGCGTTTTGGACAGCAGACCCAGCAGAGAGGCAATCTTCAGCCTCACCGAGTTATCCGTCTCCTGGGAGAGCAAGTCAGCAGCATCAGAGATATTTTGGTCTGAGCAACTTCGGCTACAGCTACATTTTTATTTCTAAGCCTCGTTTGGAGACGAAAACAAACTCGTTCCACACGACAGTTTTAACTCCAGTAGCAGAACTAATCTCCGTCCATATTAACACGTCTGACGACACATATCACGTGACCGTTCACTTACATCATGGATGTGCAAGTTGAAAATACTGAAAATACTTTCGAGGAAAGAACAACAAATGGTGAAAAGACTTGGAGCTTGGAGCGACGGCAAGGTGGAACTGTTACTGAAAGGTGTGTAAGTCTACCTAACCGATAAGACTGACTAATGTGCATCATCGTTTCCAAATGTCTCCGTTTGCCTCCGTCCAGATTACAAAGCAACACCGGAGTTTTCAAACCAAAACGGGGGCAGCAGCGTTTCCAAATGTCTCCGTTTTTAGGGCCTCGGAAACTCTGTACTATTGTGGACGCCAGGCGTAAACATGGCAAAAGATATTTGTTTTTAAACCAAAACCTAGTAGTGTAAATGTAGCTTTGACTGAACCAAGTGAACATAACTTTAAGACCTAGTAAATTGTGCTTACAGCTACAGGCTATGTATGAGCACATCAGAGCTATTTTATTACAACTTGGCAGAGATTATCTTTATATTTATAAAGCTCTCAACACATGTTCTAGGTTACGACCCATAGTTCTTCACCTTGTAGTAGTGCTCCAACAGGATCCTGACCACTCCCTCTACGCTCTCCACCTCCACGGGCTTGCGTGCAAAATGCAGCAGGTACTGCAGGGCATCAGTGGAGTTGGTGGCCTTACAGAGGTCGATGTGCAGTGCAGCAGACTTACTGGGTTTGGACAGTCGCAGCTTCTTGGCCGGAGCTTCCTCCTGGGGAATCTGTCAGCATAAAACTAAATTATCATCACAAAAAACAGGCAGCCTTCTGGTTTCCCCCTCATGGTGTGTAATCTCTCCTTCTCTGTTCAGACAAAACTTTTAACCTGCACTACTTATTCGGCATTATAATGTCATGTGAACACTTTAGAAACAATGGGCAGGTTTGTCTCCCAACAGTCACTACTTTCTATTATATTTGACTGTGATAAGTCTGACCTTTGCACTGCTTCCTGCTGGTTCCCCGTAAAATTAACATCTTCAGAAATGTGGTTTTATTCTAGGTTGGTTCTCAGTGTCAGGTCCAATAGTAGCTTGATGGGGAACCGGAGGTGACACAACTGCACATGTACATTTGATGAGTGATGACTGTACAGAGAACATCACCAAAGACCCCACACATCCTGAACACACTCTCTTAAACCTCCTCCCCTCTGGGAGGTGCTACAGATCCCTGCGCACAAAAACAACCAGACATAAGAACAGCGTCTTTCCCACCGCCATTATCTTATCTTTATCATTCCAATATGCATCTTGCACACTACTTTGCACTTTACATCCCACTCCATGTGTACTTGTCTTGATATTATGTCTTATTTGTATATTATGTTGATATGTGCCTATATGTGTATTGTTGTCTCTATTGTACAGTATGTGTCTATTTTACTATTTGTCTACTAAATGTTTACTACCACATGTCTATTTTATTTATTTATATTTATTTATATAGCACATTTCGTAGTTTAGTACCCCCCCTACTTCTACTACCTTTGGACGCAATGCTTTCCGTTTTGCAGCAATACATGATTGGAACACACTACAAAATACTCTGAAACTTACGTTTCTAATCCCAATTTCCACCTTTAAGCTTAACCTACAAAACAATATAGTCTATTCCTGTTCCTGTTGATAAACATGAATCATATTTATACACATATACTTAAGCATTTTATTTTTATTTTTTTTCTTTGCGGTCTATTTTTTTTTTATTTTTTAATTGCTTGTTCTGTGTGCTAAGTGTATGACATGTATATGTATAGTTGTGGAGTATGTTAACATTTATTTCTGTAGCCTCTTGGCCAGGTCATGTTTGTAAATGAGAAGTTGTTCCCAAACAGTTTACCTGGATAAATAAAGGTTTAAAAAAATAAATAAATAAATAAAAAATAGAGAGTAAACACCTACCGAAGTCACATTCCTTGTGTAAGTAAGTATACTTGGCCAATAAAACTGACTCTGAAAACATGGTGTAATAATGACAGACCATCTCAAGTGTTCAAATCAAACAACAGCTAGCTTCTCAAAGTCACTCATGAATAACAGCACCGACCAAGAAAGGTCTTGAGCACAAAACTCGTAGCAAAGATATTTATGTAAACCAGCAGATCAATGAAGGTTGGATATTGACGTTCAACTTTGATCTGACAGATCCATCTTGTATAACGTTATACACAGGTTAGGGTTAGGGTTGTGTGTCTGTCTGTCTGTCTGTCTGTCTGTCTGTCTGTCTGTCTGTCTGTGTATCTGTACGTGTCTTTCAGCGTGTGTGTGTCCATGTCTGTCTGTCTGTGTGTGTATGTCTATGTGTGTGTATATGTCTTGTGTGTGTGTATATGTCTGTGTGCATCTCTGTTTGTGTCTTTGTGTGTGTGTGTGTCTCTGTATGTCTTTCTGCGTGTGTATGTCTGTGTGTGTGTGTGTGTGTGTCTGTCTGTCTGTCTGTCTGTCTGTGTGTGTGTGTCTCTATTTGTGTGCGTCTCTGTTTGTGTCTTTCTGTGTGTCTGTGTCAGTTATACTACTACCTACTTAGAGCTGTGGTGGAATGTAACGATGTACATTTTACTCAAGTCCAAATGTTATGTACTTGTACTTTACGTGAGTATTACCATTTTATGCTAATGTATACGTGTACTTCACTAGCTACATCTCAGGGGTAACTACCAACGTTTACTCCCCTACATTTGTCTGACAGCTTTAGTTATTTTTTGTCTGTTTTTCCTTCCCTTCCTGCGCAGTTAAAGAGCATGTAGCTATGTGTTGAGAAAACTCTCCTACTTCATAAGCTAAATAAAGTCTTTAAAAAGCTGAAAACAGGGCAACACCCGGCCATTCACTTTTATAGGCTTGAAAGTGTGAAGCCACTAACCAGAAAGCATTATCGTTATAATCCACATAAACGAATATAACTATTGCTAACGTTATCTTCCACAAAGTCGTTAACGTTAGCTAACAATTGATATTGAAAGTATTGAGGTTGTTAGCTCACTAGAGTTAGAACTGTAATCAAACAATACTGTAACGTTATATAAATATATGTACAATGTTTATTTTGTACATATATCACAGAGATGACCTGCGTTGTTGTGACTGAGCGGCTGGCTGTGGCCGGGTTAACGGTAGTTAGCCATTTAGCATTAGCTAGGAGGCTAGTTAGCTCTCAAGCACAACCGTCAACATTTATCTTACGTTATTTTGAGTGCACAGCGAGCAGCGGTAAGAGGGTTTTGTATGTGCTCACCTGTACAACTCTGGAAAATTCCTCATAAACTCGCTTTTTCAGGTGTGCTGCCATGTTCAGGCAAATATGGTTAGCCAAGCCTTCCTATTCAGCTAGCTAGCATACATTTGTCCCTTCAAACTTCCCGTAGCTACGGACAGAATGGTAAAACGCGTTTTGTAAATGACACTCGTTCTTCTTTTATTATCTTTCTTTGGGTTTTAACGGCAGCTTGCATCCTTTATGTTGCACTACTGCCATCTTCTGGAGGTAGATTTCTCCTACAGTGTCCAGTATTTTTAGTTTTCTCTTCATCAGTGCTCATTAGAAGGCTGACCAATCATTTCTGCCTTGTCCATATCACCACACTCCAGTGTGTTCTTTACTCTTTACTCCTGCTCCTGTTATTATCCTACATCCTTTCATCCAACATGTCCTCTCTTCTCTCTGATACATATTTCTTGCAAGCAACTAACAAGCACATGCTCTACAGTTTCTGGTACCTCACAATAATCACAAAAAAAAGACTATGCCTTTCCCCTCTGATTTTGATTATCTAAAATTGACTTCAACGATTCACATTTGGACTACCTCTTTTGCCAGCCTGGTTCCACATGAATGTCATATTTGCCCATTTCCCCCCCCATTCTGTGTCATGAATCACTTTCATTGAAATCCCCTTATTTATTTACAGCTAGTTATTACAGCAGGAACAATTGCAGCAATAATAACCTGTTTAATGTTAAAATGGGCATGACAGTATTGTTTTATTCAAGATAGAGAAACTGTGAGTGAAGGAATTAAAAGCAGTTGTTGGCAAAAGCAGACTTTACATCGTGCCACGGTCTTGCAGGTATGGAACTACAGTATATACACAGGGATTTATATCACACTACAATCATGCATGTTCTCTGTAATGTCTATGCCTATAACTGAAGTTACCATCACCATCCTCTGCCATGTCCCAGAATTCATTGCCACCACCCCAGCTCCAGCAGTAAATTAAACCTCACGTTGGTTTCAGATCAGTGGCAAATACAAAACAGTTTGTCTTTTTCTACTGTGTTAAGATATATCTATTCTGTGTGATGTCTGAGTAGTTACATTCCCTAGGATAACAGTTTTTATAATTTTTTCTACCTATGGATATTTTCTAATGTATTTTGTTTCCACTATGAGTGAAGGAGAAATCATTTGGATGTCCTATGTACTACCAGGTGGCATCCACATCCATGAATTAATTCCCACTGCTCTCAATTGCGCCGGTACAAGATGAGACTGCCTGTAGCTGAGAGTACCCAAGCTCAAAGTGTGTTTGCAAACTCAGTTAACCAATTTTGACACTATAGAATCTATTTTTATAAAATGTTCTCATTTTGAATGCATGCTATTTTGATGGTTGTGTGTAGTCTTCTGCCGGTCACCTTGATAGCCTTAAGTCTAAATTCAGTCAAAATTACTAAATATTTTTCAGCTGAACCAAATGTGCTCCAAAGTTGACTGAGTCTGCTTGTGTGACTAGGGAATGGTTAGCCAACATGTTCATAAACTAATAGAGTCAGTCTTTGTTGGCAGCTTATTTGCAATCAGACATTGAACTACACAATCCTTAAATGTATGGTTTATTTAAACTGCAAAACGAGAACACATCTTCAAGCTGCAACTGAAGAAAAATAAGTCCCTTTAGGATTAGCAGGCTTCTCAAAATACTAGAGCTGGATTGTATGTGTCTGTAGGTTAAGATGTATGGACTAAGACTTCATCATTTTGTAAAATAATCTGTTACCTGCAAGGGTCATTTATCAACATAGGATAAATACACAGCAGAAAGATTAAACCGTAGAAAAAAAGTTCAACAAAAGACC
The DNA here is from genome assembly GCA_025617405.1 of Perca schrenkii. Lineage (NCBI taxonomy): Eukaryota > Metazoa > Chordata > Actinopteri > Perciformes > Percidae > Perca > Perca schrenkii. Next base: position 6,739,657 of record CM046789.1, on the reverse strand, counting down.
AGTTTCAAACAGGACATTGATGTCACTTTTTTTTTAATTTAATTATCCATTCGCAGAATACTAACAAGGAAATACAAAACAGACATGGTGTTAGTACATAATGTGCATCTTCTGGATGACGTGAGGTCTGACCACATGCTTTAAGCTGCAAAAGAAATTATGAAAAATTTAAAATTCATTGCAGAGACTTAAGTCTGTTCATAACAAAGATTTGCAACATTCTGACACCTGACAGTTTCCACCCATGCTACTATACCAGAGTGGATCTCTTCATAGCAACGACTCTGTACACCTACTTCCATTTGAACTTCCAGCTTTTTTGTAGATGGATGTAATTTGTAGCATATGAATAAGGATAGTTAATTTCCAGTAGTGAATTGAATCTGAATTTTGAGTTTATTATTTGATAGAGCATCTGGAGAATGGCATGAAATGGGGGTCGTCCCACATAACAGACAAGAGATGTCCACTCTTTGGTTAATTTCTCCGTCTAGTCAGCAGTTCCATCGTTTAGAGGAGACACCAACTCCCATAATCAGCCAAACATTAACTATGGAGACAGCATGTCACCAGGGGAACGGCTGATGACAAACAGCTGACAGTTTGTAACCGACTTGACCAGCTGACTTTGCTACGAGCCAATTGGCTGATCAAACAGGTGACGTGCCTTACGTTCTAAAACCAGCCAATGGCTACTTGACAAGCTGAGTCACAGGCGACGCCATCAGACTGCTGCAACATCCTAAAATGTCATTTCCTCGTTGCAAATCTTTGGTGTGAGCTGGGCTTTACAGGCTACACTGGTTGGAGGCTTCATTTGGTTTAAGGTTACAAAATTGGCACTTTTACAATCGTTTAAACCATTCCAGTTTACATTACGTCATAGTGCTTCTGGATATCAGTTTGTTACCTGCAACACAAGGGTCGATGTATGCTGTATCAGACTGGTCACCTTAAGGGGAAAGTGAGAAAAAAAACAAACTAGTTAAACTTGCATCATATGTTCAATAGCCTATCATATTAACATACTACCGGTACTATAAGTTACTATTTTGGTAACTGTTCAGCTTGTTGTACAGCTACCACAGAACAGCGTGTGCTGGGACTTCTGTGAATGAGCTTTAGAGAGGAGAGATTTACTTGGCTGGTAGTAGTCGTAGATCTTGACCACGGCTGGCTTCAGGTTCTGCACTTTGTACTCTTGTATGAGCGTCAGGCTGTGGTTGATTCTTATGTCCTTCTGTAACTGTTGGAAGAAGAACAGACCACATGATCACTAACAGATCTGGAGGGACTCAGCTCTCATTGGTCACTTTAAATCCCTCTCACCTCCCGTATGTACACCAGAACATGATCCTCCTTTTGTTCAACACGATCCACCAGCAGGGCACCTTTGAGCTGTGAGGAGACATCAGCTGGGTTACCATGACAACAACTACTACTACGACGACTATGTTTAAAGTTACTGGAATCACTCACCATGTTCAAAGACTCTGGGTCTGGGACAAATCCGGAGAGCATTTTGATATCCAGGATAACCATGTTTGTACTGGACTCCTTTCCACTATATCTGTAATGCAAATACCATCAAAATATGATGTCATCTGGTGCTTTGGAAGGCTCCATTTACAGTTCATTTGAGCTGAGTTTTAGCCACCAAGTTGTAAACATTCCTCCCCCATCCATCCAACGGTTAAATAGTTCAAGCCGGTAGATGCAGAGGATTATTTGCCAAAAACGTCAGTATTTGTCAATGTCGTGGATGTGCTTGTTGATTACTTACAGGGATGTTATGTTCAGACTGAGTTTGGGTATGTTGCTGGTGCAGTTGGCCTCTGGTTGGACCAGAACACTGAGGGTGGTATCAGCAGCAGGAGTTGGGACGTTATAAACAAGAGAAATCTAAACAGGGAAAAGAATTCTTTGCTTGAGTTGGTTCAAATGTACAGTATGAAGCATCAGGATTGGTGCTTTATGTACACCAGACCACTGACCTGTATGGCAGCACATGCAGTGCCCTTCACCTCCAGGCTGTAGTTTCCCGTCACGTCCTGCAGCTGCTTCTCCTGGTAGAGCAGTTTGTTGTTCCGATTCACGTCAAACACCAGCTGGCCACCGGGAGACCGGACCGTCACGGTGCTGGATCCCTCTGGACTGAACACCAGAGTGGAGTAGAGAGCCAGAGCCTGAAGAGCCACCACGGTGTCCTACAACACATACAGAAGACAAGAACCAAGACCAGGGCTCTCAAGGTCTGAGCAGAGTTCAGAGGGAGATTTGTGACAGGGGTTTGGGTGGGGACGGGGGGTTGGATACATTTTTTTTAATTCAGCATTTCTCTGTGTGTTATACTATGCATTGTCTGGATAACATAATGGAATAGCCAAGGCTAACGGTTTTCACAATGGGGGCTGGGAGGTTTTGCGGTAAAAATATTCCAAATTATGGTATTGTTGAAAAATATAAAGCTGTCAAGAGTAACCCTGCAGCAGATTCAACATGTAGCAATAAGCTACCAAACAGGGAGAGTACACTTGTCCCTCAATCTTCGGCAAAGTCAAACGTGACGAAAGCCGCGACTTGAAATCCGCACTCAGCTGGTGCGTAGCGGCAGGACCTTCTGGACTCTACGGGGAACTCACTAGCGGTGCAACTTTGTGGCCATTACCCTGGTAATTTCTCTGTGTGATAAATACAAGGTGTGGTGTGTGAGTGGGTTGAAATGAGTGTGGGTCTCACACCCAATGCATGAGAGGTATGAATACCTATGTGCATAAGTTTATACAGATGTAAAGGTTATTTTGTTTAAACCTATAGCAGCTTTATCAATTTAAGGTCTCTCCAATAGTTGATTTTCATACAGAAGAAAATTACCATTTAAAAAAATCTGCACCTTTTATTTGTAGTTTATGGGCTAAACCAATGCTATGGTTCTCGGTATGGTTTAACTGACACTAAACTGTCGAGGTAACGGGCAATGTCGCTGTCCTGTGAGAACTATGCATGTCTCAATAATGTGTTTTAAAATAATTTCCTTTACTTCATAAGCTAAAACCAACATTTAAAGAAACGCTCAATTGAAGAAGCAGAAAAATGCATTGTCACAAACATGAAAATTGGGCCGTTTTTCCTTGTCCGTTTTTGGGATAACGGGCTGTCAGACAAAATGGGCTTTAGGTCACAGCTAAGCCACACATGTTAAAATAACTTTGTTCATGTTATTTGTCCCAGAAGAGATTACTGTACATTTGACTCAAAGTCCAGCGTAACCCCGTTTGGGCTGTACCTGTGTGGAGGAGAATCCTCCGTAATAGTTCTGCTGGCTCGTCAGCCATCTAACGATGCGGCTGGCGTAGCCCAGGTCTTCAGCAGTCGGGGGGGCACTGAGTTTAGCCAGCAGCACATAGGAGCTGGTCTCCACAGACAGAGAGGCTGATGTTTCTGTTGCTGTCTGAGACCAGTGGAGGAAACCTCCTAAAAAACAACAAACAGCCATCCACAAAGAGCCCAACAGGCACAGGGTAAGCTTGGTCACAGGAATGAAGCCAGAATGATTTCCTGGAGGAGGACTCACCTTCTCGTAAGCCAACAGTGTCTAGGTGACCCAGTAGGTGAGCCCGGGTCTCCATGTCTCCTGCCAGGGTGAAGACGTACGCCAGCAGAGCTGTGGTGTAGGTGTTGCTGAGGTCACCGATGGACTCCTTGAGGCAAGACAAGCTAGCATTCACCGGCCCATGAACCGCAGGATCCTACAACAGATTATAAGAAGACGTTGTCTTTCACTGCTGCGTTTGTCTCTGGAGTCTGAACTAAACCGAGGGGAAGCAGCGGTCAATTTTAAAGGCTCCACATATCTGGAACTAACTTTCTGATGCTGCCTCTTTGAAATTTGTTCACTTCTTATACTGCACCTCCTATTGTTGCACTTTACGTTTTCCCTTTTAATAGTTACTTAAGTTGCATTGTTGAAAATTGGAACTGTATGACCCCCTTTGGGGGCAACTGCAAGGGACCCCGTCACTACCCGATGGGAGACGAGTGCAGAGGAGAGTTGCGCATGCTCAGATTTAAACCGTTTACGGTGTAACGTCATACTTGAAATCTATAAATAACTTTATTACAAACAGAAGCTGGCAACATTCCAGAAGTCTCTCATTAGCAGCTTCTTGGAGGCTACTTGTTGCTAAGTGACGCGTGTGCAACTCCCATCTGCACTCGACTCACTGGGTAGTGACCGAGCCACTCCTGATGGAGATATGAAGGCTCATTCTAATCTAACGAAAACATCAATTCTGTTTCAGGTGATTATACACTAATGAAAACATTTCTGCCAATAGCCCCCCCCTACATCCTACACACTGGTCCTTTAAAACAATAATAAACAACAAATAACATTGTTATGTTTACAACTACAGTTCAGAATCTTTGGTGCTATGCCATAAAAATTTAAATGAATGCATCTTATGTACATATACACTCCCATTACAAATATCAACTCACATCTATGTACATATTCATCTCCAAGAAGGCAGCAGTGATGTAGGCACTGAGAGTAACTTCATCAGACACACCACCCTGTAAAGAGGAAGCATAAGGAATTAGTGATCTGGTCTGACTCACTGGATGCAGAATGTAGGCCTGGCTATTACTGTATTCTGCTCCCTTTAACCATCTCTATCAGTTTCAGCCAAAGTCAGTCTATCCCCATAGCCAGAGGCATTGCACACAATACTGGGCCTGGTAAAAAAGGCTCTCTATGGCCCACATCCACAGGCTGTTCATTCTAGCATCTTTGTGGGGCCCTCCTCACACGAGGGCCCCTGCATACTCTGTCCTCTTCCCTTGGTTAGTATTCAGATTCCCTGGTTGGTATATAATGGAGTCCTGATAGATTTAACTGACCACCTCCACCATAATTCAAACCATAAACTCTCAGCTCATAACCTCACACTAGAGGACTGATCAGATTGTTTACCATGTAGGTATAGGACTCGATTCAGAGACAAGTCACTTTTGGATGGAAATCCTTTCAATACATAGGGGACTCAAATTTGGTAGAGTTTACCAGATGGGTCACTTTGTTAAAAGAAACATTTTTTTTTAATAAAATGGAGGGATGGGTAAACGCATTTAGTACATTAGTAAATATGAACAATTTGTATATTAAGTTATTACACACTGTACATATTTGTATATAGGGCTATGTACTGTATATACACAGACCGATCACTGTACCTCCAACACTCAGGGGCCTGACTCAGGTAGACTTCAACATTTGTGAAACAGGACACTGCCACTGTTTAGAAATGCTCGTCAGTTGGAAATTGAAATCCATTTGTGAGTCCCACAAGGCTCTCATGCATGACTCACAATTATGGCATTTGTTTTTGATAAGTGAAACCCGTTGAAATTAATCAGAGGGAATTATTTCACATTGCAAATTGTTGCTTTTATGTTGCAAATTTCGTGGAAGTGGGCCCCCAGGCTGGCATTTACTACTGAGACATGAATCAAAGTCCTGATGGTGCATTTCCATTCAGCTACTGCTACAGCAAAAGTGGCATTTAGTAAAAATTAACTTCCTGACCTTCAGTTTCAGTTATTGTCATACAAACTCTAGTAAAGAGGGACTTTAACTACCTTCATTATGGTGTGGAAGAGCGTTCCCGACTGTTCAAAACAGCCATTTTTTTCGTTGTTTACTTTTCAGCCAAGTCACGGGACGCTTCGATGTTCGCTGGGTCAACGTAGATGAAAGTCTGGGCTTTGGCAAACGATCGCAACACAAATGCAGTCAGCCTGAGGAGATTAGAAACAAAAAGACAAGAGGAAGCTCTTATGATCCGTTTAATGGCTCACGACAATCACCTACTCTACAAGTATAAACTGTATGTCGTAGTAAACGTTGCACACCATATAATGTATAATTCATTATTCTTTGTGGATGATTGACCAGTAACGTTCTCACCAAGTGTTCCCTGGTCCTGCTCCAAATGTGCTGTAAGCTCCGTTGTTATCTTTGTAGTTCAGCTGTCTCTGGTAGCCTGTAGAACAATAGAGACCCACCAATTAGGGCATTTACACATTGGATTTCTGATTAGCTCATTTTAGGTGAAAACAGCTCTGTAACTGAATCTACAGCTGTAGTAAACATGTTATGCCTTTAGTGGACCGGTGACTAAAAACATGACAGGAAATTAGGGGAGAGAAAGGAATGACATGCAACAAGGTAGTTATGGTGGGGTGGGGGCCTGTTGTCAGCAGCGTAACCCAGAGGCCAGCAGGGTGCCCCTGATCTTTAGTCTCCAATAGGAATGACGAGCACCGTGAAGAGATTATGCACGCCGCTTGTTCCATTTTGTGCAACCAGCACCAGAACGTAGCAGACGGTAGATTTGGCATACGTGTTCTTTTAGCTACCAGAGTAAAATGGAGCCTCACCACTGGTCAGGAAGTTGGTAGCCTTGTTCCTGATGGCTGGGGTCAGCTGCTGGGTGTCTCTCAGGTACTCCAGGACGTAGATGTCTGGGGCAAGGAGCGCCATGTTCTGCTCTCCACATCCATACGGCATCTGCAGCAGCCCATCCAGGTTCTCCAGAGCCCGGCCCAGGATGTCACCTGCCCAAAAACACACAACCACTCAGACCAAACGCTCAACTAACCTGACCTTTACTTTCTACTGGGGCTTCAAAGTAGAAACTGTACGTTCTTATGTTATACCACCTTTTGTTAATCTGACAAACTAATTTAAAGTGATGGTTTGGAGTAATTTCACCCTAGGGTCCTTGCACCATGACCTCAAGCCAAACACCACCGCCCCCCGAGAAGGTTTTTCACCTGGGTTCTAGATTGGGAGAGTTAGCGTAGAGTAGCGTCATCAGATGAATAGCTTAGCGCAGGGGCTAATGGACCCACGTTTGTATCTCATAAATGACCCCACTAATAATTCCCAAAATGATACCAAACTTCTACAGTAGTACAAATGGGTTATGCACTCAAAACGATTGATAGGAAAGTTTGTGAGTACACCAGAAGTTTATGTAAATAACACTTGGCTGTTGGCTTCTTGTCTCTGCTGCTACCAGCAGTAAGAGTGCTTAGGGACGTCTACACAATTACAACACCGAAAAGAAAAACATTTATTAATTTAATGATTAAATAGTTCTACTACAGCATTTACAAAAAAAAAGCAAAAATATTCTCTTTTCGGTGTTTTCTGAAAAATCACTTTAATATGTTGACTGTGTAAATGCACTTTGTAATTTGGCTTTACTTTATTGTGTGGTTAGAATAAAAAGGAATCAAATGAACAGATTGCTTATAGAAGAAAGGGAAAGCAACTCTCCATTCAAATGAATCCATTAGTTTACCAAGTACTGATACTGAAGCACGGGCAGATCCAGCAATGTTCTCAGGGAGTTCTATGTCCATTTCCTCTGTCAAAGCTTGCCCTGTGAACAGAGAGAGAGAACAAACACTCAGCACTAAAATAAAGTCAGACAGTTAGTGGATCATGTCTTGAAACAGGTCAGACTGGATTAAGATCAGTCAAAAATGGAGGGTTCTTTCATTAGGTTGATCATGTATTTAATGACAGTTATGATATTAGTTAATGACACCTGCGCTAGACTTTCCACAACGAAACTAAGTGCTATCTGCAAGTAGCCAATGTCTCCATCACATGTTTTAACAAGCAATCTAGTCGACTTCCAGTATTTGTCTTTTCACACGTTTGATGGGCCAGGCCTGCTGTAAACTGTACGGACCTTTTGGGCAGAGCAGCCAGTTGTAGGAGTTGGTCATCTCAGTTCCCTCAGCCTGAGAGGGAAAGAAATGTAAGTTACAGAGTTTCCATTTGGTTAACGGATAGAAAATTCTCCCTTTATCATCTAGTTTTTTTCTAAAGAAATCAAATAAAAAATTACCAACCTTTACTATGAGATGTCGTGTGACCACATCAATTCGTCCTCTTTCAGGCACGCTCACAACCTCATTGTCACATGAGATTTGGGATGTCACGGCCTCAGCTCTCACCGACACATTTACAACTCCTAAAAAGAACAAACCGTTTCAAACTTGATTCAGAACAATGACATTTGGTCACCAATGGGGATCTCGCCGATTTCACAGCTAAAAAAATGAAAAGCTTCCTCCACCTCGGCAGCCTGGTGGATAAAAGCTCCAGTCTCACCTAAGGCTGAGGGGGCCATGGTCCAGCTGAGGGTCTTGCGCTCACTGCCACACAGACAGGATGTGTACTGGTCCCCAGAGAGGGGGGTGAGGGTGTAATCTAAGGAGGGGGCTTGGAGTCACAGTGACCTGTTCAAGAGAGAATATACATTTAAAACTGGAAATTTAGGGCCAATAATAGTTATTGTAGTCATTACAACAATAACTATTTTATATATATAGCACTTTCCAGATTAAGGTTTACCCTAAAGGTGGGGAAATGGTAAACATGACACCTGCTAAACATCAGCAGGTTAGCATAGCAGGAATGTAAGCATGCTAACATTAGCATTTATAGGTCACAAAAACAAATTAAAAAAATAATTGAAATGACCATGATGCAGCTGGTCAGGTAGTTGAAGGTGGTGGCCTTCAGTTCAAAGTGCTCCCCCCTGATGATGGAGTAGGGCAGGCTGAGCTCCAGGAAGAAGGGCTGGAAGACCGTGAGGTTTTTACGCCGAGCCAAGCCGAAACCCTGAGGGGACAGACAGAAAGCCTCCGTCTCCCAGGTGGTGATGGTGTCCGGGACAGTGAGGGACACATTCTTCGTTCCAAACTCTCTGGATCAGCAGATACACAGACGTGTTACGGTAAACTCAAATACTCGCATGATTAAGATTAGTTAAAAATAAATAAATGAGTAGATTACTAATGTGTCGACTTAAATTACAGTAACACTGCCATGCTGAGTCCTTGAGATCTCAGAAACTCAAATGCAGTTATACTGGGTATCATGTGTACTCTAGCCCAAAAAGACTATTCCCATACACCATTTTAAAAGAAAAATGGCCTGTAAAATGACCAATACATTCTGCTAAAATAAACTAAAATTAGACTCCAGGCTTAGGAGCAGTAAATTAGTTCCATGCCATTCATGTGTGGAGGGAGACTGCAGGAAGTCAGTGAGAGACTCGGACCATCAAAACCCTCTGTGGCAAAAACTCACCCAACTTCCACCAGGTCCCATATCCAGGTCTCAGGGAAGAAAGTGCGGACCGTCTCTACTGGGGATTCATCAGGAGATGGACCATTAAGATCCACAGCAAGTCCATCAGGGACAGGGGCTGCCATTACTTCTCTAAAGGCTATGGTAGGAAGAATGTAGAAAATATTCCATTAGGTAAAAACCAAAGCAGTGACCTATTTCAATGGGTAAGTAAATATTCAGCATGCATCACTTGGCGCAAAAAAGAAAGTCACCATAGCCTCCATAGCCACCATAGCGCTGGTAGTATTCTCTTCCTTTGTATTGGAGGCATGAAGGCTCTCTGATAACCAGGTTTGTTGCCATCTTCATCCCTACATTCTAGATAAAACAAACGGGCATCACTGAAAAGTTGATAAATGTCAACAATAACTTTAGTAGACTTTGTTTTGGACACTCATTTGTGTAGGAAGTACCTGGAAAACTGTATAAGCGTCAGCTGTCCCATCACCTCCGGGGTATGGCAGAACAGATCTTCTCGGTCTCACAGGCAAACATTCTACACTGTCTTCAACATTATATGGAATATAGGACATTTTTGTGACCGGCAACAATTGAAATATCTGAAAAGAAAAGTTTGGTTCAAAGTTATAAACTGACAATGTTTGATGTTCTATGAAGATCTGACAATTGGGACACACTTGGACACCAAGATACTCCTATATCTTGAGTCGTGGCTGTAAAGTATATTTGTCATATCATTGTCTTTATCCATAAGGCACTCTTACAGAGGGCTACGCCTCACATATGTGATCATAACCTTATACTATAGCATTTTCATAACCGCATGCTTACAACTGGGTAAAAAGAACAATCCGCATTGAGCTGCATTGCATATTTGATAACCATGTACAACTGGTAGAGGGAGAAAGTACAAGTAGATAACAGCAGAGTAAAAATGGAGGATCCATTTGCAAAAGATTATGCAGAGGTAACAAGTTATGCATGCATATAGTTTGGGTTGATTCCAGTAGTTACCTTGGCTGCATCCAGAGTCTTCCCTGGCTCCTTGATGAGGACGCTCTGGTCAACAGCGCTCACGCCACACAGAGATTCTGGCTGGGCGGTAACCCGCATGATGGTCTCCTCTCCTGGGACGGCCGAGGACGGAGAAAACTCCAGAGACACCTGACAGAGGAAAAGACACAGCGCACCATCTGGACTTTAGTGGGAGAGGAGAACCTGGGATCTTTTCAACCTGACACAATCGTGGCTTTGTTTTCTCCCAGATTGATATTTAATCAAAAGGCCTGTGTTGTTTTTTTAACATTGTATTCAATAGGAATAGTAGGAAATTGGGAGAGACCGAGGAGACGACATGCAGCAAAGGGCCACAGGTCAGACGCCACTGGATTATACCACTCTACCCATGCAATAGTCAGAAAATGGTGGCCCCAACATGTAGGAAGTTAATGAAATTCACTTCAGTGGGATACTTAAAAATAAAATATGTCTTCCATAGATAACTGTCTTTTTCTTCAAGAAAAGGCTACATGCTGTATTGAGGTTTTGTAACAACTAACCAACCCTTTGATTCTCCACCTAAAATCTGACGAGAACAGCCTTTACCACATGTCTGGGTTCTTCTCAAGCTGACCTTTTGACTGAAGCACTGCTCGGTAGAGAAGTCGGCGCTGTTGGCGATCACCGTCTCACTGGGGAGGACGGAGTAAGCCACGACCTGGACGTCTGGTGCCATGTCTGGAGACACCGTCAGCTTAAAGGACACCTCGCCCTCATTCACTGAAACAACAATCACTCACATGACTCCATAGATCGGCCAGGCTAACTCCAAAGGATCCTTTTAAGACAAGTCACTTTGCTCACCCAATTTAGCTTTGATTTCCACCTGTTCAACTCCTTGTAAAACAATGGCTCCTCTTGATAAGACCTGGGACATTGGAAAGAAAAATGATAAAGAGTAATGCAACATGCCCCGTCTGCGGTGAGGTCATGTGATGAAGTACATAGTGGAAGATGTTTATATGGTTCATGTCAAAAATGACTAGTTGGAGTTCTTCAAAGGCAACAACCTATCCAGAGCAGGATATTTAAGAGACTCAGTAAAATGTATAAAAGGGGAACGCTACAATTTTACAAATCTAAACCACAAGTCTGTATATAGGAGAGTACTACTGCATATTGGGGGGGAGGGGGGGGGGATGTTACCTTGCATAAGTCAGCATTGGTTGGGGGCTGAAGACAAGTTTGAACATGATAAAATGATGGGGGTGTGGAACCCATTAGCCTAACTACTAGCATGACACACACACACGTCCAACCACTTTCAGTTGTTGAGTTGCATTACTGGGTTTAGGCTAGAAAGTTTACAATTTAAAATATATAAAAAAACAGTTGTGGTTCATTGATTTTGATCCTTTTCCCCTAAACTGTCATTTGATTCTCCAGTGGCTTAATCTCCCCAGACTGGATATTTAACTTTTAATATTTGGACGAAAGGTAGTGGACACAAAATCTCCTGGGTAGTGATGTAAAAGTGGTTTTAAAAACATCTTCCCCATGTCCATGTCTATGGTGAGAGGAAAATAGTTCACCCACTCACCAGATAAATCACATCCATAAAGCCCTGGGCCTCTCCAACAACGGTGTACTGGATGGAGAGGTCCTCCTCTTCGTCACAGGAAAGTGGTTCATCCTTCTTCTTCACATCCAGGGAGCTGACGGTCTTCGTATCAGGAGAAGAAGGTGTGGCCAAAGACACCGTGTGATCGTTAGACTCGTAGTATGGCGTTCTGTAAGGACTGTAGCCCAGTGTCGGTGTGTCGCTAACCTAGAGAGCAGAGAAAACAAACACTAAATGAGATCATGGCAGATGAAGTAGAAGAAAGCTTCAGTTTTTACAGCCAGAACTATTTTCTTCTTTTTGGTATAGACAGATTGTTCCTATATGGCACCTTGGTCAGTTGCAGCATATTGAGAAACTATTTGAGGGGTCAGATTTGGACTGTTATCAACTTCATGATGAATGCTGGGTTACAGATTGTAGTTTCTACTTCTTACTTGTAAGTGGACGTCTCCTTCAAAGGCAGCTGTGCTCAATGAGAAAGTGGCGACGCCATCACAGTCGGTTGTGAGATTCTGTAACCAACGCGATGACCACCTTTCACCCTCAAACAGGAACACCGGCATGTCAGGAATGGGTGTATTATTGTAATAAACTGCTTTAACCTGTCGGAAGCACAACGTTGTATCACCGAGAATGCCCACGGCTTCAGCTGCACTGTGTATAGAAGCACATTGAAGAAGTGAAGACCAAATGGACTTACTTTTCCTTCCACATTTGATCCTTGGTTATAGATCTTGGGAGTGTCGGTGAAAGACAGCTTTCCAACAACATAAGAAATCACCGTAGTCTTCTCTTGGGAGCGTGAAATCCCTGTACAAGAAGGCTTCATGTTACAACAACGTGGACGCCATATTGTTTCAATACATGGCATAGTCATTTTGGTATTATAGGCCAACTAACTTTTTTTTGAAATCTAAGTACAATATACGTTAGGACTTGCCTGTCCCCTCCTCTTCCATATTTGCACTGAGTTGCAGTACATCTTGCAGCGCCTTCTGCGCAATTCTCGTGAAAGTTGACATTGTGAAGCTGAAAGTGGCACAGCCTCTCTTGTCCGTCTAGAAAGCACAATTAAATAAGAGTGGAAAAAGTGAAGGACATTTCAAACTTTCCACACGTCAGACCCTTATTACTTAAAAAATTATAACTGTCAAATCGTCCAACTACTATCTCGAGTGTATAAAAATGAACTTTTACACTCCTAAATTTGTACATGAGACCGACCGATAACAATATGTAGTGTTAAATGTGCACATTATGTAGGAGGCTATGCACCTTGCTTCATAAGACGTCACCATAGCTACTGTACCTGCTTTGTCTCCTTGTAGCAAGGCATCGGGATTACATCGATTCCCTCTGGATGTTCAGGGGTGATTGGACGGGGTATAACATAGGCATCAACAGGTCGGCACACCTTCAAGTCAACACTGCCTGGCACAGGCTGTCCGTATGTATACCTAATTAGATGAAATGGAGGAAGAAGCCATTCCCTAAACTGGACCCATTTTAGATTATTTAAGAGTAATGAGCAAAAGAGCTTTTACTTACGTCGCACAGACTTCAGCTTTGACTTCTTCCTGATCAATACTTACTTCATCAGGTGCATTTATTTGTAGGTCAAATTTAGGCAAAACTGTGGACAAAGGGATTATTAGCATTTTTGCTTCATTAAACAGATTAAAAGTGATGGTAAAAAGAAAAGAAAAATTACCGTATTTTTCCACCTTGAAGCTGTGCTGTATTTTAGCGGAGCCAATCGACACAGTAACTTGGTAGGCTCCTTCACGGGCCTCAGAGTTCAAGGTGTAAGAAAGCTGCAGTATCTTCCTATTGGAGGAGGTTTCATTCAGCCACTGGCCAATCCTGTTGCTGTTAGAATCCTGTTAAGTGAAGTAAACAACATGGGACAACGGGAAACTCGGGAATACAGGGTTATTTTTTACAGCGCCATTTCTTCTTCCACAGGAGGGCAGATTAAAGTGGGCCACGGTTTGGACACACGCTAATATCAGTGGCCAGTTACAGATATATTGGTCTTAGTGTATGATGGGCATTTGTACAGAATTTGCTGCTAAAGTATATACTGTACATTTGTATCATTTCCTTTTTAAAAAAGCAAGTTTTATGTAGTATGACAATCCTATCTTAACTTTTGATCCACTTACTACCTAGTCTTGGGAGTTTTTGTGATGCAAAAAAAAGAAACTCCTCATCTAATGATGAACATTAGAGGCTGTTAATGTCTCCAGAAAAGGTCCCCCCCACACACTTTTTTGGCAAACAGAAAATGCAGCCTGTAAAGCAAGAATTTGTGTCCAAGGTCATGCATGAATTCTGACACGTTACAGTCATCGTTCATAAAGGTCTTGTTCAAGTTGTAAAACAGGCCTCCACACAATGGACTGGGCCGTTATCACATTTGATACCAGAATCTGTCAAACATTCCATAAAGCTTGGACCTGACCGCTCATAATCACTTCATGTTTTTAGGAGATTAACATGCTGAACTTTTAATAGCCTAATAAGTCCACTGGAGCATTTTGCTTTAAGGCATTTGTATTAGAAGAAAAAAAAATTACTCCATTTAATATACCCAGTATGTTAAAGTGTAGATAATACTCTTACCTCCATTGAGATTACGTCGTACTGTAAGAGAAAGAAAGATTTGTTAAAGCACAAGCTGCTTTGTATTCCTCGCATCACATTGTCATAATGAGTTAAAGACTGGAGCTCTTATATTATTCTGATTTATAGTTTTCTGGAGAAAAGAAACTGTTCTATTGTAATCTTTAGAATAAATTCCAATGTTATTTCCAATTATATAGGATCATTTGTGACAAAATGTTGCAAAATGAGAAAACACGTGTTGGAATGGATCCATCACTGGGTCAGCAACCTTCAAAGCAGCTTGGTAGGTTTCCCTAAAAAAGGGGCTGTGGTTGGACTACTGACCCAGAGCTTCACCAGGAGCTCAGATTGTGGTTCAATCCAAACTAAAACCTGCACCATTACCAAACCATAGTCACTGATACGGTTTATGAAGGAGACCTGAAGAAAGGAAAGCCCGTTCAAACACTCACCAGCTGATTGACAGGTCTTAACTTGGTATCCAGTGTGATGACTCTGAAATGCACTGAGAGACATGCAGAGAGATTACATCAAGCCTTTCCAGCTCTTCTACAGCAGTGGTAGACATCCTAACAGGCCAGTGATTGGTCTTCTGTTAACTGAGAAATTACACAGCCTTGGATTTCAATAAAGTGGTGGAGGGTTTTGCACGGAAACTGCCGTTAAGGGATAGCACCAATTTTGACATAAGATACCTTGTTTAAATAATATTGTCAGCGTGGGACATTACTAATATGATATCCAGAATGGGGGGACTTCTGTGTTCTCAACTGCAGCAGGGGAAAAGTAGTACATTTCATTTATACTATTATATACACACTGTATATGCCAACATGTTTCTGGGCTTCTGTGAATTTAACCTCTACGGCCTGTTAAAACCACTTGATATTCTGGGGCACAATCAGTTTCTCACTACCTGTTAGAGCCAGTAGTCAGAGCTGACAGGTTTCCATCATTGTGGGGCTTTATTTTAAAATCCTGGGAATGTCAATATATAAGATTTGATATTGTGGGAATACATTTTACATGAAGTGCTGCATGCACAGCAATTTGTAGAAACTCCCTGACCCCCCCCGAAAAAAAAATGCTTATGGAAGGAATCTCACCTCAATTAGTATTATAAGCAAATACATAAGTCAAGTAATTTAGATAAGTAACCAAGCAAACCTAGATTAATAAAAGCTAATCTAAAGTAACCAACATAAATCAAGTATAAACCATCAGCTCTAAATTACCCGTTTGTCCTGGGAGGTAGATTGGTTTATCCGTTTGGATGAAGGTCATTGGTCGATAGACTTTGATCAGAACTTTTCGGACTTCTTTAGAGTAGAATGTGTCGCCTCGTACCTCCACCTCAAAGTTCTGCACCACTTCATCCTGCACTAAAGGAACCTGGACAAAGATTTTAGAGACACAGAGAGAGCCATTACATCCCATTCAAACAGGATTTGTGAATATTTTTAGCTGTTGCAACTTAAATGTTAAAAAAAATAAAAAGCACACATTTACAACAGCAGTTTACACAATTATGCATTTATATTGTGTGCTTTACTTTACAAATCTGTTTGTGTAGGAGTTATGAAATCCCATCAATGGTTTCCAACTAAAATTTTTCCAATACATTTTGCGGAAATGAACAAATCAGGAAAGTTGCTGACCTTAAATTCAATGCAGGTATGAAATTCTATACTGGAGGTCTTCTCCAGAAGGGTTGTATTCGCCTCTTCTGACATCAGAGTGATTCTCATCTCCAGAGCCTCGTTGGGCTCCAGGAGACTGGCACAGAATTTGGTCTCAGCGCCAGATTCAAGAACTGCAGGAATGGCTACCATGTACTGCCTACAGCCACAGACACACACACAGTACATATCTCACTGGATCTGATATGGAAATAACCCCAACCCAGAAGATTATGCAGCATTAAATCCTTACCAGTGATCAAGTCATTCAACCACAGGCTATTCTTTTTTTAACTGGGGAGGTAACTTACGGTCCTGCCGCCGCTTGGCCCACGCACATCCAGCTCAAGAAGACACACAGTTTCCATGTCCACATCTGGATCCCAGGATGACCCATGACTGAATGAGATCATCATGAGTCAGCATCTGGTTAATAGTCTGATAGAGAATCCCACCCCATCCTCTATTTGATTTGAAGGTAGCCCATTCAATCATTTAGAGACTTCATGTTGTGGTGTGTAAGGCAAACTGCAATTTACAGTTTAATTAGGTAATGTTTGAAGTCCAGAAAGTTTGTCATCCCAAGTGTGTGTACGCATGTCCATACATACTAACCGCTACCGTTCAGGGGAGGTCAAACAGGAAATTATTCATTTACAATCTGAATGGTACAGATGTAGCGTTGCATACTACGGTAATTTAGCCTATCGCTACTATCGCTAAGCTAAACCAGGTATCACTGACAGGGTCACGAGCATATAGAGCAGGGATGTCAAACTCATTTTCCCAGAGAGCCACACTGGAAAAAAGAATCACACCAAGGGCCAGACACGTAAGAGTTTGACGAGCTTGTTACTGCAGGTCACTTCTTTTAACATTTTTGATACCTTTCTTCCTCATTTTTGTGGCTTTCTCAGACATTCGTCACCTTTTTGTAAATTTGTGGCTTTTTCCAACATTTTTGTGCACGGTCGCATTTTTGTTGACACAAAGCCCTACAGAAGTCATCAAAAGCATCTCTTCTTCTCTCGGAGTCTGTAAATCTGCCATATTCTGCTTTGAATGTCAAATAATTGCAGTTTCAAAAAAAAAAAAAAAGTTGGCGCACAACTAAAGGGGGCCACAATGTATTGTGAACCCAAATTGATTTACGGGCCGGATCTAAACCTGCAAGGGGCCGGATTTGGCCCGCGGGCCTTGAGTTTGACACATGAGATCTAGAGCTAAACAACAAGAGATTGTTGTAGCAACCAACGGAATAACAAATTAATACAGCACATTTCATAAGAACAAACCCAAGGAGGCTTTTAACCAAGTAGAGGGAGACAAGGGAAAAGAGAAATAGTAGGCCAACACTAACATGGACTGGAAGGACTGGATCATTTCATGTAGGCTGCTGAAACCTCTACAACCACATCGCGCAATCCATGTGGTGTTAGAAGAATGAAATCTAAAAATGGATACACATTTACATGAGAGACAATTCGGGGGGGATGTTGACCCCCCCAATCCCGTCATTGCGTCCATCCATTGGGACTGGGACTCGGATTTCTCCAGTCGTCATTCACTTTCCCTTTTAGCTTTTGCTCTTCGTTTAACTTAAAGAGAAAGCAACATCTGGAAACTCTTCCATTTGCTTTAGAAGGCTATACAGCTGAACCAGAGTCTCCGATATCCCCGCCGCCCCGCCACTAAACTGGAGAGGAACCAAAATCCCCAAAAGTGAATGGCTTTAATTAAGTGAAGACCCGCGTAGCAGCGCCATGTTTCAATTCCAGCTCCCCGAGTGGAAGTCTTACCTCTTTCAGACCCCCTACCACGGTTGGGCTCAGCTGTCTGATCGGGGGCTCGACGCTCCTTTTGGAAATTGGGACCGAGCCCGTCTCCATCGGTATATATCCCTGGTCATGATGACAATTCAGATCACCTGCGTCCACCCAGGACCAATCAACAATTACCTTAGGTGCTAGAAATGGGTGGGGCTTACACGTCACACATTCAGTGAACGGCTAATGCTGCGTTCATGCCACCTCGGAATAACAGGCACCGCCCCCCTGGTTACGTTGTTTTTCCGACTGGCAGCGTTCTCATGGTCGGGATGCAAAATTACTAATCCCACTATGGCCACGCCAAGACCCGCCCTACGAAGCAGCTCGATTGGTCGGGGTTAGGCATTTCACCTCGAGTGGTAAAGGTTAGGGTTAGGGGATTGGTCAGGGGATAGGAGCATGGACGCCTGGCCAATAGTAGTGTGTGAACGCTATTGAAGGGCGGGTCTTGGCGTGGTGAGATTCGTAATATCGCGGTCGGGATGCATGTTCTTCTTCTTCTGTTATGTTGGCGTTTGGCATAACAACTTTTTGCATGATTGCCACCAACGGTTGGCCGTAGCCGAGAGCATCATGTGTGTGAAAACATGGAGGCCACAATAACAGAAGATTTTCTGACTGTTTTGTTACGCGAGCATCCAAACAGCACATCGCCAGGTGTGTGTTTGTGTTATCTGTAGGACAACCAACGGGAAAAGACACGGATAATGTGTTGTTTTTTTATACATAGGCCAATTTATGAATACATTTAAACATATTATGTCTGTGTATGTTTCTTGGCAGAGGCATTTGTTACGGTGGCCGACAGGGGCAAACGCCCTGCAACTTCAGAAAACACATGCAAATAGACAAAACACAATCAAATTAAGAAAACAACTTTATTAATTTGAGAACACGTGTGCAGCATTCAGCAAACGCGCTGCATATACACACAACACAACCAAATATACAAACGCGATGCAATTAAAAACGATGCAAAAAGAAAAGCAAACCCCGAAAAAAGAAGCGATGCAAAAAGAAAAACAACTTCATTAATTTGACAACACATGCGCAGCATTCAGCAAACGCGATGCAAATACACACAACACAACCAAATACATAAACGCGATGCGAATAAAAAACGATGCAGAAAGAAAAGCACACAAACCCCGAAAACACATGCAAAAGAAAAACGCTGCATCCAGAATCCACAACGGAAGTTCTCCAGACCTGGGGAGGGAGCAGCTAAGTGGAACAGCTGGATTTTCGACCCCTTTTCTGCCTTTTTATTAGAGTCGGGTATGGCTGCATAGTAAAAAGAGAACTCCTGTCTCATGCCCTTATTAATAATATAATATAATATTAGTAATATACAGTCTCTGCTCCCGTCTCAGCCGGGAGGCTGGTGCGGTGCTTCGACCTTTCAAAATAAAAGCTCGCGTTTCGTCGGCTCGTCTTCCTTTGGTGTTTTGGATGTTTTTGAACTACAGTACGGCAATCATGCTAATGAATACAATAACTTTTTCAGGGATGTATTACTTACAACACAATGGAGCAAGCAAAGCAGTTTTGTCTTTATGTGCAGGCCGGATTTAGGCTATTCAGTTTGATAAATTCCACGGTAAATTGGCTGGTTTACTAAACAGGGGGGGACTATTTTAAATAGTCTATTTTTTGTATTAGTGATGACATCAGGTAGAGATGAGACCAGTGATGACATCAGGTAGCGATGAGACCAGTGATGACATCAGGTAGAGATGAGACCAGTGATGACATCAGGTAGAGATGAGACCAGTGATGACATCAGGTAGAGATGAGACCAGTGATGACATCAGGTAGAGATGAGACCAGTGATGACATCAGGTAGAGATGAGACCAGTGATGACATCACGTAGAGATGAGACCAGTGATGACATCAGTTAGTCCAGTATGGTTTTAAGTCCTTTTTGGGGAAAATATAACAATCAGCCTAGATGTCTGACAGTGGGGACGTAGTAAACAAATCAGAACGCACATTTAAACATCTGCAACGCATATGCTTGAATGGCCATATATGATGATGTCCAGCACACTTATTTATTGTATAAATTGTTGCTGCATAGGCCCTCTGACACTGGGTAGTTGGGTAGTTGGGCCCCTGCTCCTTGTACACGAACAATGTTCCCAATGCTCGAGTTCAAGTGCAGCTTTTGTCGTCAGTCCCCTTTTTAAACGAACGTTGGACTCGTCAGACATGGGGGACTCGAGTCACATGACTAGACTAGACTCGAGTCGCAAATTTTAGGACTTGAGACTTGCTTGATTATCATTCATAAAAGACTCGACTTGACTTTGACTTGATATTCATGACTTGAGACTTGACTTAGACTTGAGTCAAATGACTTGATTTTGTTTAATAAATATATTTTTTCCCCTCTGATATTGAGGAGGAGTTAACTTTACGATTTTAGTGCTGTTGCACGCGCAGGAACCGTTGACATGATGACGCAAGACCGTCAGTAAACAACCCTGGCTATGGCTAGTAACTTAACGTCATGGATCCCTCTCATGGGCGCCGATACCGTGGGTGCTCCAGAGCTCGAGCACCCACGGAAAATACTGACCACCCACGTGTGCCAGACTGCCACTGCTTCATTTTTGTGATGGACAGAAGTCCCTTCAGTTTTTGGCCATGAATAAGCACACCCTCCCCTCTTTGTTCAAGGTGGCGGTAAGAGGGAATAAAACTAGGCACTCATACACACACACACACAACACAAACTGCTCTCTCTCTCTCTCTCTCTCTCTCTCTCTCTCTCTCATAAACACACACATGCAGATGTAAGTATGTAAATAAAGCTAGGCACACATACAACACACTCTGCACTCACACACATGCACATTCACTCACCAATATTAATAACTTTTCACTCTCTCTTTCTCAAACACGCACACATTCACTCACAAATACACTGACAAATATCAACATATATACTTTCCATTCCATGTGATAAGCAAAGATGGTGGGATTCAGCTCCTCTTAAAGAATATGTTTTCTTCTTTAAGAGAAGGAAAGGTTAAAGGATGTGTTTCTGTCTCATAAAAGTGAGGCATGTTTGAAGAATATTATTTGACTTTGGAACCATTAGACTTGAATTGTTAGAAGAAATTTCATGATTTGATATCGGCATATTGAACAATGTTGATTTATTGTTGGCCTAATATCGGTTTTAGGCTGTGCTTTTTATCTGTGTTAATTTAAACTCTTCAGATGTATGTGGACGCAATGTCTTTTAAATATTGTGTAAAAAATGCAAATAATAAGCAGTTCATAACCACTGTCTTTAGCTTGTTTAAAAATGGAAACTTTGGTATGACTTGACTTGTGACTTGCTTGACCAAAGCTATGACTTGACTTGACTTGCTTGATTGTCACAAAAAATGACTTGGACTTGCTTGAGACTTGAAGGTTAAGACTTGAGACTTGAAGGTTAAGACTTGAGACTTGAAGGTTAAGACTTGAGACTTGAAGGTTAAGACTTGAGACTTGAAGGTTAAGACTTGAGACTTGCCCATGTGTGACTTACTCCCATCTCTGCACATTAACACTGTGTAACGCCGATGACCTCCCGATGTGCATTCAACCCGCGCTGGACTCGTTCATAATGAATCAGGAAGTTGAGAAAAGTCTGTCGGAGAGAAAAGCTCCATTTGCAGTGAAATGTTTTCTTTTTGTACTTTAAACATCTATTACATACACATCAAACAATATAACACACTAAAAGACAGGAAAAATCAAAAAGAAAAGCTCAATAGTAGTCAGCTGCAAATATGACTTGACCCCAAAAAAATTCTAACAAAAGATTTTTCAGTGGTTTACAGTAGTATCAGATGTACTTAAAAACATACTAAAAGTTTACCAAAGTTTGAATTCAAGAAAAGCCCCATTTTCAAAATGGCGGCCGCCAGGTCCTTAAAAAGACCATTACTCCTTTGTATTCCTATTACACCATGAATACTGGTACCTTATACATGTTTTAGCCATGTAATATTCTAATTCGCATATTTGTATGATAAATAACTGATTACAAGCACAATTATATATATTAAAGCAATTCGTTACAAGGATATTTATGCAAAAAATAGCTCCCTTCTGATGAACCTCTACCACATCAGAGCCATCTCTTAAGTTTTTACAGCAAATGGGGCAAGTTTCTTGGTTTACAACAATATGACTCATGGTCAAAATTGCATTTGGAGTGTACTTTTTCCTCAAGCTAATCCAACAATGTCATCCTCTCTTAATACACTCACATTGTTGGCCTTTGTCATGTGTTAGAAATCTTTCTAATGTTCTTTTGATACCCCCATAAAATGACACTGAGCATGTGTCTGAGAATAAGACATTTGTGCTGTAATATACACTACCGGTCAAAGGTTTTAGAACACCCCAATCTTTTTAGTTTTTTATTGAAATTTTAGCAGTTCAAGGCCAATGAATAGCTTGAAATGGTACAAAGGTAAGTTGTGAACTGCCTGAGGTTAAAAAAAAGTAAGGTTACCCAAAACTGAAAAATAATGTACATTTCAGTATTTTACAAAAACGGCCTTTTTCAGGGAACAAGAAATGGGTAAACAACGTAAAGCTGTTCTGCAGCAATGGAGGTTGATCAAGCTTTGAAAGTTGGTGCTACCAATTCCCCCAGGTGTTCACACTGGTCTGGATTACTTACAACCCCCTCTGTTTGTATAAAAGTATTGTTGGAACACACTGTGGTACCGTACCCTCGTGAGCATTATTTGAACAGTATTGTACTGCAGAAAGTAGTGTGTTGCTATAAAAATGGCGGGAAAAAAGCAATTAACAATGGAAGAGAGACAGACCATCATAACACTTAAGAATGATGGTCTTTCCCACAGAGAAATTGCGAAGAAAGTCAAGGTGTCAGTGAGTACAGTATTCTTCACCATCAAAAGGCACTTAGAAACTGGGGGAAACTCTGACAGGAAGAGGTCTGGCAGACCCAAAGCCACAACAGAATCAGAAGACAAGTTTCTGAGAGTCAACAGCTTGCGTGAGAAGAGAAGAGAAGACTTGGAACTGCAGGTTTGATAGGTCGAGTTGCAGCAAGAAAGCCATTGCTAAGACGTCAGAATAAGAAAAAGAGGCTTGCCTGGGCCAAGAAACATCGCCAATGGACTACTGAAGACCGGAAGAAGGTGCTATGGACTGATGAATCAAAATTTGAAATCTTCGGTTCATCACGCAGGATTTTTGTACGCCGTAGAGTAGGTGAAAGGATGGTTCCTCAGTGTGTGACATCAACTGTCAAACATGGAGGAGGAAGCGTGATGGTCTGGGGCTGTTTTGGCTGGATCCAGGGTTGGTGATTTGTACAGAGTGAAAGGCACCCTGAACCAAAACGGATACCACAGCATTTTGCAGCTCCATGCAGTACCCTCTGGTATGGGCCTAGTTGGTCAGGGCTTCATCCTACAGCAAGATAATGACCCAAGACATAAGTCCAAGCTATGCCAGAACTACCATAGCAAAAAAAAACAAGATGGTAAGCTTAAAAACATGGAGTGGCCAGCACAGTCACCAGACTTAAACCCCATTGAGCTGGTTTGGGATGAACTGGACAGAAAAGTGAAAGCAAAGCAACCTACAAGTGCCACACATTTATGGGAACTTCTGCAACAGAGTTGGGAAGAACTTTCTGAAGAATATTTGATTTCCATTGTAGAAAGAATGCCACGAGTGTGTTCAGCTGTTATATCTGCCAAAGGGGGCTACATTGATGAGTCAAATTTGTCAAATTTGTTCTATTCTTTCATTTCAGAATCCAATAAGACATTGAACTGCATGAATTTCAATAAAAACCTGGGAAAATTGGGGTGTTCTAAAACTTTTGACCAGTAGTGTATATTTTTTTCTTTTCTTTTTTTCTTCTTTTTTTTGTTTTTACCCACCATACGTAATATAGGAGTTCTGAAGGTTCAGGTACCATGGAGACAGGGGGCTTCACCTGTTGCCAGACTGAGGGAAAATAACTGTTCCCAGTGAGGAGGGGTGTGGTTAGGGCTGGGCAATATATCTATTATATCGATATCATGATATGAGACTAGATAAGTCTTAGATTTTGGATATCGTAATATGGCATTCTCCTGGTTTTAAAGGCTGCATTACGGTAAAGTGATGTCATTTTCTGAACTTACCAGACTGTTCTTGCTGTTCTATTATTTGCCTTTTCCCCACTTGGACATTATGTCCACATTACTGATGATATTTATCTAAAATCTAAGTGTGAAGATATTTTGTTAGAGCACCAATTGTCGACCCTAGAATATCGCCTCAATATCGATATCGAGGTATTTGGTCAAGAATATCGTGATATCTGATTTTCTCCATATTGCCCAGCCCTAGGTGTGGTGGTGGTAAAAGTAATTTAAGTTACTTTTGGGTGTAATAACTTTTACGTTGAATGTTAAGTAAATCTGTGTTTTAGCAAAGAAAGGGTATGTGTCCAAAAACGCGTACTGAATAGGAGTTACATGACATAGGCTAAATCGTTTACATCTCTGGTTCAACCCAAAAAGATAAAACCTTACAGTAATCTCAGAAAATGTATTCCATAAGTATGTCATCATGTCAGTGCAATTTAGACAAGTCCAATGGATTCATAGACCCAGAAAACATGAGGTTAGACACCAAGATTACTTGGCTAGGTCAAATAATGAAGGAGTTAGGATATTTTGAGGGCTTCCTGCCAATCTTGGACGCCATCTTGAAAATTACACTTTTATAGTGGTCAAACTTTGGTAAACTTTTAGTATGTTATTAAGGACACCTAATACTACAAAAAACAGCTGAGAAACCTTTTGTTCAACACAGTCTCACTCCCTACTCGTCAAATGTATGACGCATGGTCAAGGACCCTGGCGTCAAGTTTCAAGAATCGGGCAGCGATCAGCTGGTCTTTAACGCCAGGATCGCTTCAATATACATATATACAGTCAGTGATTGTGTCACCAGCAACAACACGTTGCTCAGTTTTGTTCCAGTAAGTTATGAACCATAATAACGTTTAAACGAATCCGCTCAGCGGATACGAAGATACAAATATATAATATTCGTAATATTGATGTTTTTTTCTAACGTTGTATTTGAGGAGGTAAACAATAAAGATAGTTAGAATAATAAAATACAGTTTCATGTATTTGTCTCATATATTGTGTGCTCGGCCGGCCGGCGGGCGGCATCAATCTGAAATGGAATCAAGCCATCTTACGGCAGACAGCAGAAACAGGAGCCGAACGAGTCCCCCCACCCACCCCGGAAGAACTACAAGTGCTCAAGCTTTGTAACAGCTTCTGTGGTGTTTCTTATGGGAGTTGTAGTTTTAAAGTATATTGGTATATTTCTCATAAGTAGAAGTTGGCAGTGTATAATTTTGGATACACCCTGGGGTTTTTTGGTATGGAGAACACACTGGTGTCATCAGATTTTAAAAATAAAATCGTTAAATAGGTGAAAATAGCTTATTACCATATTTGACAGTGCTTACAGTAGTTACAATTTGGTGACCATATCTACATGACAGCTGAGGTCCAGAGCTTTCTATAACAGCTGGTCTTATGTGTGTAGCACCTTCTGTTGCTAAATGACAGGCCTTCAAACATGGACTGGGTTCAAGGTTCAGAGGTCAATATTTCAAAGCAGGAGTAATGTATCCTCTTCAGACTGACATATGTTACTCTCCAGGTTGAGACCTTTCCAACGATGTGTTTGCTATAGTCCTACGACAACGTTTTAATTTTTACACATCATGGAGACCACTTAGCAGGAGATACTTTATTGTCCCCAGAGGGATATTTGCCTTGAGTTCAAATGCTTCACAAATAACACTTGACATATTGTTCTATCATACAGCTGACATACTTACAATAAAAAAACAACATGAACAAAGAGATATAGGCTAGACTGAAGCACATCACACAGCAACAATCTATTGCTCATCTTTCACAAACAGTGACAAGAGCAACACAACCATGCTTCATATCATGAAGCTATCCTCAATCTCAAGCAACATTATTTAAAGTTTTAATTGAGGTAGGTCCAAATTAGGCCTATAGTTTAGAAAAGTTAAATTTACCCATATCTTCTGCCAGAGGATAAGAGCTCATACTTGGCATGGAGAATAAAGATAGAACAGACCATATTCTGTGTGCTTGCCTGGAGAGACTGTTTCTATTCCTCTACACAACCTTCGTGACAGTCATATTAATATGCTCTGTAATGCAGCCTTGTATAACATAAACCATCTGATTCACCGTGGGTGTCTGCTCTAAATGATAACACACACTTTCAACACGGGCCTTCCAGCCAAAGGTGCATGTTGTCCATATGAACACCACTGGGCCTATAGGAGCAGAGCCGATGGATTGGTTCATCATTTATGACCTCTGTTATCCTCTGACCCAGCTCTATCTCGAGAGTTACCTCAACTTCAGTTTCAAAGGGGGGGGGAGGGTCAGCTTTTCTTAGACATGAGTAGGGGGGGGGCACCAAGGAAAAAAGGTTGGGAACCACTGCTCTGACCCATGTCATGACCCTTTTCTCAGCTTGTGAAATGGTTGAATGAGATGTGTGAGTTTTGTCTTTGTGCAGTAGGGCTGAGGTAGAAGTGTGCCAAAAATGCCAAAACACATGTTGTATATGTACACATACCCAAACAAAGCTTTATACATCTTACTCTGTGAACAAAAACCTCGGCAACAATCTGCTTATCCTTTTAATTTCCTGAAAATGCTTCCTAAAACTAGTCCCTTCTTAATTTTGAAAAGGTAGTCTCAGTAAAGGCTACAAAGGTTAGGATGGCTACAAGCTGTAACCACGGTGATTGATTTGAGGATCATCTTCTGAATATAATAATTAATATGTTAGGCCTAAAATAAATTGATATTTCAAAAAAGTAATTTATTTAAAACAACTAATAATGCAGTGTGATTTTAAATCAAACTAAGTCCCACACATAAATATACTCTTATACTGTTTTATTCCCCTTTAGTCTTTGCTATTAATATTAATCAACTGCAAAATTAGAAAATTACGTTTTTAAATAACTATGCATGGAAAATGAAATAAAAATGCTTCTCTTTGTATATAGTTTATTGTTTTTCACAACAGTACAATTCAAAACAAATGCAAATTAGTCAAACAAGCCCTTAGGCTGTAGTTTTAAACACTCAACTGTAGGTTGAGGCAAATCAAAGTGCTAAATATAAAACACAATGTTTTCATTATTAGTATTTTATTGTGTAAATTCTCACGTACAACGTGGAACATTCTTTCACAGACGAGA
This sequence comes from Perca schrenkii, assembly GCA_025617405.1. Classification (NCBI taxonomy): domain Eukaryota; kingdom Metazoa; phylum Chordata; class Actinopteri; order Perciformes; family Percidae; genus Perca; species Perca schrenkii. The sequence goes on along the minus strand of CM046789.1, from coordinate 6,712,397 downwards.
TGTGGAATTTCTACGTCACTTCCGCGGATTCGTTTAAATGAAACTGTATTTTATTATTATAACTATCTTTATTGTTTACCTCCTCAAATACAACGTTAGAAAAAAACATCAATATTACGAATATTATATATTTGTATCTTCGTATCCGCTGAGCGGGACGTACAACGTCACTTCCGGAGTTTTCCGCGGATTCGTTTAAACGTTATTATGGTTCATAACTTACTGGAACAAAACTGAGCATCGTGTTGTTGCTGGTGACACAACCACTGACTGTATATATGTATATTGAAGCGATCCTGGCGTTAAAGACCAGCTGATCGCTGCCCGATTCTTTGAAATGAATGGCCGCATTGCATTGGGGGATAGGCCTATCGGCTGTGAATGCGTCCAGCTCGGATCATAGCGTTATGTTCTGTATTACAGCATATACTGTAATATTTCACCGGTAATAAGACCGAAATAATATTATTAAAGTAAAGAAATGAATACCATGATAACATCTAAATAAATGTTGATAGATTTGGCGTTATAGTTTAAAAAAATAAAAAATCAACAAAAAAAGCAACCCAGCTTCCCTGGCCGAAATAGACCGAAATAATAACATTAAAAGAAATACATATAAACCATGATAATATCTCGTGAATAATGTTGATTAAAACAGCGGTTATTGGGCTAAAAATACCAATAACTGTCCCAGATTTCGAGTTAAGGGACGGGGGGGGCGTGTTTTTTTCTTTCGTCGATATCCGACTGGGAGGGAATAACATGTATGTCTATCTGACGGACCCTTCGTCGAAAAATGAAGTTAAGGGTACCCCTATTTCGTTGAAACTTGACGCCAGGGTCCTTGACCATGCGTCATACATTTGACGAGTAGGGAGTGAGACTGTGTTGTTTTGTTAGAATTTTTTTAGGGTTAGGTGTTTTTTTTTTCATATATGCAGCCGCCTAGAGGGGCTCTTTAATACTCACTGGGATCTGCGTTGTGTGATAGTTACTTTTCTGAGGAAATGTACTTTTTATTAATCAAAATGTTTATTAGTTTTAACAATAAAACTAAAAAAACCTCATGGATGGAAGTACCACCACCCACACATTTGTATAGTAATTGATTATATTACGGTTCCATGTTTAACTGGATATGATAACTTACTGGCCCCAGATATTTTGATTTTGTACTCGTTTAAAAAGTAATTAACACCCTATCTGTGTTAAACAAACAGCTGAAAAGTTAGCTAAGTAATAAAAAGCAGACAATTAATCTATGATTTTCCTGCTTGCTCTTGGGGGGAATTACTAGAATTGTTGGGTCTCTGTAAATTATAGAGTGTGGTCTAGACCTACTCTATCTGTAAAGGGTCCTGAGAGAACTCTTGTTATGAATTGATACTATCAATAAAATTGAATTGAATTGATTTTCCTGGCAGAAATTGGCTTCCATACATTACAATACCAAACACAGTATTCTTAACATTAAAGGACCAGGCTGATATTATTCTTAACTTTTCTTATTTTCAAAAAATCCCACAAAGTTCCTAAAACCAACGATGAGTTGTTTTTGTAGTTTCTCAGCCCAGAGCACATTGGTTCTTTAAAATAACTCGCAAATATATACTTTTTTGGTCGATGATTATTTTTTAAAAGCAAACAAACAGGAGGAAATGTGCATTTCTTTGGGACTAATTTCAGCATCGGATTAATTCGGTGCTCTAGTGCAGTGGTGCCTAAAGCGGGGTCCAGGGACCCCCAGGGGTCCTTGAGGGGGTTCCATGGGGGTCCCCAGCATAAAGGGGAGTCACTTATTTTCACTATAATTCCATCAGTTACACAATGACTGAATGTACAGTATGTTTTGATCAAATACACTTTCATACACTTTCTGTATTAAAACATTTAAAAGCAAATATCCTATCGGGTGTGGGGGGACAATGGGCCGAAATCTTTTGGGTCCGTGGTCTAGTTTGTGTCAATTTAAGGGTCCTTGATGTGAAAAGGTTTGGGCAGCAGGTAGAGGTGGGCGATATATCGTTTAGACGATAATATCCAAATTGTTGTCTGGACGATATGCAAATTTGGGATATCGAATATTTCATAATTTGTACGATCCGACCCCCCAAACATGAAAAGAGCTGAAGGAAGTTAAAGAGAAAACAAATAGCGCACACTATAACCTTCTAAACAATTATATGTAGCGATTTTAATACTGTAGGGGTTTGTTTGACTGTATTTTTTTGTACAAAATCACGATCGTCCCGCACGAGAGTAAGCTGCTACTAGTTCTTACTTGTGTGTTATGACGTTCACTCATGTCAACAAAGATGGCGGTGCGCGATTGTGCAGCGGCTCTCCTGTCGGTGTATATTTATACAAGTACGTACAGCCACACTGAACTAATCAATACAGGACCACGATACAACACAGCCGTTACGAGAGCCTTCCAGGCGGCTCATAACATCCCGGAGGAAATAGCCGGTCGGAGACCTCCAGCTTGTTGTCGGCGCTAGCACGCCGAGCTAGCTAGCTACCGGCAGAATGAGAACATAACTCCGGCACGGCCAGAGACGGAGGACTGCATTTTTGCGCACATGAATGAGGAACCAACTGCAGGATCGTTGCCCAGCACGGCTCACCTGACCTGGAGCCGGGTCGGTAATATACTGTAAATTTTATTTACTACGAAAACAGCACACTGCCGTCTACATAGCCCCCGATGCTAACGTTAGCAAAAGTTTGGTTCACTGCTAACCATAGTGAACAAACTGCAGCGCGATCACCTGGATACGGGATACAGGGGACTTTAACAAGGCGTCCTTAAAGTCTGTTCCCCTCCAGCTTTCTCCCAGCATGTAGATTGTGTTACTAGAGGGAAGAACACACTAGACCATGTATACTCTAACATCAAAAAAGCACACAGAACTGCTCCTCTCCGTCACCTGGGCCAGTCAGATCACATCCAACTCCTGATTCCAGCATAAATCCCGGTCAGAAGGACTATACAGCCAAGTAGGACTATCAGAACCTAGTCTGACCCGGCCCTGTCCCAGCTCCAGGACTGCTTCCAATAAGGACATGGTTGTGTACAATATGTTACAGAACAGAGCCCTTTGTTTATTGTTATGATTTCATCTTGCTTGTACATTTTCCCAAGAGAACCACTGAAATAGCCTCCGAACAGGGCTTCTTTTAACTTCTAGAAGGATTTCAAAAATATCGTCTGAATATCGATATCGAGATATTGAAAAAAAATATCGAGATATTTATTTTTGTCAATATCTCCCACCCCTAGCAGAAGGACGATGTGTGTGGGATTGAGTCAGAAATAAACTAGTGTGTGTGTGTGTGTGTGTGTGTGTGTGTGTGTGTGTGTGTGTCATGGTGATGAAGGAACATGTCAGCCAGTGTAACAGCGTGGCTCACCGATGTGTTTTTTTAACATTTGTTTCTCCTCTGCGCAGGTCCGAGCAGATTATCCTCACTCGCTGCAACATCACGCTGGTCATTAAACTCCGGAGGGACGACAACAACAGGAAGTGGAGGTGTCAGGTGAACACGGGAGAAAACCGCACGGCTGAGTTTCTGTACTTCACTTCCACCTTTTTGTTCCAAGATCCTCCCACCGCCCAGAATCTGATTCCTTCTCCCCCCACCATAGACTGTCCCGTCGAGCTGCCCATCAGCCGCATCGTGCTCTGTGTGGCTCTGCCCGTCATGGTGCTCATAGTGGGATTCTTCACCCGGAGAGGAGACCGCAAGAGGGCAAAAACATCTGCAGCTTGCATCCAGCTGCAGGAAATTAACTGATTTGTTGATCACTGTGTCTGTTCTTGTGGGTTTTTTTCTTCATATTTTTGTCTTTTTTGTCTCTAAATATAAGCAACTCTATTCAAAAGTGACTTTTTTATGTTGTTGGGGATTTCCTCCTCTCAATGGCCCTCATTTATGAAACGTGCGTACGACATAAAACAGGCGTACGACGGGCGTACGCCGATTCCTACGCAAAGCTCGGCATTTATCAATTTGGACGTGAGCGTAGGCTGCGATCAAATCTCACGTCTGGTCTGAACTCGTGTACGCAAGTTTTCGAGTCAGTGTGGAGTTGCGGTGCAGCATATAATCAGTTTAACAGGAGAAGGAGAAGTCATCAGTTGATCACTTATCAGCAATAGCAGATCTGGCTCTTTTAGAAGACCTCTATGCGCCGGTCTGCAACATTGTTTTAGCCTGTGGGGTACTGCACAACATCGCACAGGAAAACACGGTGCCATAAATGTAGCGATGGAGCCAGATGACCCGATGCCCAGAGAGCAGTGTCCAGCACAGCCCCAGGTGGGGGCTATACGTAGGAGACAGGATATATTATTCCTCACTTTTAAAAGGTAGCCTATAGTGTTAAGTTTGGCAATGATATTCAATACAGGATACATGATGATGCACAACATTTTTATTTATTCTTCAGGTTTTTGTTTCTCTTTCAAGTGAATGATTTATTTCTGCCATTGACCGAGTTATTTCGGCTTGTTTTTCCAGCCACTCTGCTGTCAGGAGACAGGGTCCAGCACGGGGGGGCGGAGGACACGCACTCTCCCTCAGCTGTTGCCTCGTTCTGACTCATGAATAAAAACAGGAGTGAAATAAAAGACACTACATGAACTCCGCTACCGTGTGTTTATTTAATTATAGGTACACCTACATGAAGGCCTAATAGATTGCAATAGAAGCCTGTATATTACTATTAGGACTATAGAAAATGTGTCAAGGATGTATAAATTAAATAGGCTAAACTTCAGCTGGAGTCCGATTTACTACGGCAACACTGTTGACCACATCAGTGATCTCTTTCCATCCCGCATTCTTTCTACAACCTTTAATACCAGTTTTCAGGGCTGACAAATAGTAGGCCTACACACGTTAGTGCAAATGAACCTGAGATATCATGGTTTCAATCTCCACCTTTGAAAAGTGCCGCTTCTCAGCCGGATTACGTCTCGCCATGTCGTAAATTGCAGGAGCGAGGCCTCAAAACCCAGAATATATTGGGGCGTGATATTTAAATAACGATCGTTTCCAGCCGCCGCATTTATCAATGTACGACCGTTCTTACGCTCGGATTGGTGTGATACGAACTTTTCATGAATCCCACGTGAAGCCTGTCGTAAGATGATTTCTGCGCTCATATCTGCGCTGGTTTCTACGTTAGGTTGATAAATGAGGGCCAATGTCTCTGACTCCAAATAAAAGACCTATATACCCCCGCGCATTCGTTAAATTGGAATTACACTGATCCTAAGCAAGAGCCAAATAAGACAATAAGATAAAGTCAAATGCATTCGTTTAATCAGCCAAGCATCAGAGTTTCAATACACAGATCTGTGGGATCACAAAGCACGCAGAGACTACGTTTCCCTAGCAACAGACAACAAGCCAGAGCCGGTCCACATAGCTCTAGACTGTCAGACCTCGTGAGCCCCGATCTATTCTTCCCCTCATCTCTTATACTTTCTTTCTTGGGCCCCCTCTTCTTCTTCTTCTTCTTCTTCTTCTTCTTCTTCTTCTTCTTCCTCACCAGGACTGCTATCTTCACACAACACCCACCAGGGTGGGGGCCACTGTTTTATGTCTCGTCCCCATTTGTTATTATTACTCAATGTACTTTGCTCGAGGCCACTGTGATCCTAACTATCTTATAGTTATGGCTTAAGCTAAATAAGCATACACCAAAACACACTTGGTCTCTTATGGAAACATTTTACATTCTTATTATATTCATCTGCAAATAGTAAGAACATTATTCTCCATTGTCTCTGTGCTACTGCAACACGTGAATTTCCCCTGTGGGGATCAATGAAGGTTTATCTTAGTTTATATTTGAAGGATTTGAAGGATAAAATGGCTACATGGAAACTTGTGAAAATGCATCAAAGAGTGAACTGCTCTATAATATTTCTTTAAAACAAATGCTAAATGTATTTTAACATAGTCAATTGTTTCCCAATATAGAGACAGTATAAGAAATGGGACCAGACAGGCTCAAGCCAACATCAAATTCAAAGCAGCTCATTCCATAGCTTCCTTTGCAAGAAGGTTAGATAAGGTGTCAAAGTAAATAACACTTGAGTCTTATGTGTTTCAATCTCACATTTACCTAATCCAAGTTTAGCCCGTTCCTCAAGTTCTTTTGTGGGGGGGCAGGAAACCATTATCTGCCCCCGGAAGGAGGAAAAGTGTTGCTTGCCAAACAGGGTTTTCCCTGCGGCCCCCAGATCCTCCTGTAATCACAAATACATCACTGTCAGCAGTCATTCTTGGCTAAAATGTTTCCATGTTTCCAGCATGACACAAATTATATCCATTAGCATTAGCTTTTTTTTTTTGCTGTTTTTTGGGGGGGGGGTCCTCTCAAAAGTATTGGTAAAATGCAATGTTTGCCATGCATTGCTATGTTTATGATGCTTAAAATTACCCTAAGTTAGTGTTGAGGTAAGATTTCTGCGTGAGAGAGATTTACACTAATTCACTTTAATAAAAGATGCTGACACGCATGCTATTCTTGCCATAGAAGTGCAATAACATTGACTTCCTTAGATGAGAATAAAAGTTCTTAGTTCAGATTTCTTATTTTTTGTCCACAGTAAAAAGCTACGATGGCCTGTAGGTATTGATTTCAGGTTGAAACGGTAGCTAAAAAGTAAATTAACGTTAAACTTAAATATTTATGAGGCTGGTGCATTAGGCCAGGCCAGTAAATTATTCTATAAATAACTTTACAGTAAGGAAACACAAAAAGACAACCCAGCAAAACAAGCTAGGAAAGCCCAAACCGTGGCCAAAATGCAACCTAGGGTCTTTTAGTGAATGTCCACGAGTCCAACGTTCGTTTAAAAAGGGGACTGACGACAAAAGCTGCACTTGAACTCGAGCATTGGGAACATTGTTCGTGTACAAGGAGCAGGGGCCCAACTACCCAACTACCCAGTGTCAGAGGGCTATGCAGCAACAATTTTGGCGCCCCCCTAAAAAAAATAAATAAAACATAAATTAATTAATTAATAAGTGTGCGTTCAAGCATATGCGTTGCAGATGTTTAAATGTGCGTTCTGATTGGTTTATTACGTCCCCACTGTCAGACATCTAGGCTGATTGTTATAGTTTCCATCTCTGTCTGCACTATCTTTTCCCCAAAAAGGACACGGTGAATACGTTGGTCAACAGAAACCATACTGGTGATGTCATCACTGGTTACGTGATGTCATCACTGGTCTCATCTCTATGTGATGTCATCGCCCACCTCATGTCTGTCTCATTCACTCCTTGCCTGTGTTCTTCTCCACTAAGACATATATTGTCAAACAAACATTATGTAATATATTTTCTATATTAGTGTTTCCATATTAATATTAGGAAATGAATGTGTTGGTATCAAGCGGCTCCCCCGACACCTCCACCTAATGTTAGACCTCCCTGTTGCCTTCCCCTGTCTTTCCTGGTCCACCATCCTCACACCTGAATGAAATGAACTCACTGTTAAATATAGCAGTAGAGATTTCAATTCTATGAGAAAAGGTACAGAAGTAGGAGATGAGTTAGAACATTTCTGCTTGTGAATATAGAATTTTGCATACAGAATAACAACATTTATTAGATACTCAGGAGCACCATCACCTGAATTATCGTAGAAACAGATGATATCTGTAAGGTTTAAGGAGTAGATCAAGTTGGTGGGTTCAAAAAAAAATGAGACTCCAAATCTGTCCAAAATCTTTTGGAGATTTCATAATAAAATAAAAAAAGGTGAGATATTGGAGTAAGCCAATATGTGATGTTAGCCGTTCACTGAATATGTGACGTGTAAGCCCCACCCATTTCTAGCACCTAAGGTAATTGTTGATTGGTCCTGGGTGGACGCAGGTGATCTGAATTGTCATCATGACCAGGGATATATACCGATGGAGACGGGCTCGGTCCCAATTTCCAAAAGGAGCGTCGAGCCCCCGATCAGACAGCTGAGCCCAACCGTGGTAGGGGGTCTGAAAGAGGTAAGACTTCCACTCGGGGAGCTGGAATCCTCTCCAGTTTAGTGGCGGGGCGGCGGGGATATCGGAGACTCTGGTTCAGCTGTATAGCCTTCTAAAGCAAATGGAAGAGTTTCCAGATGTTGCTTTCTTTTAAGTTAAACAAGAGCAAAAGCTAAAAGGGAAAGTGAATGACGACTGGAGAAATCCGAGTCTCAGTCCCAATGGATGGACGCAATGACGGGATTGGGGGGGTCAACTGGCCCGTATCAATTTGGGTTCACAATACATTTTGGCCCCCTTTAGTTGTGCGCCAACTTTTTTTTTTTTTAAACTGCAATTACTTGACATTCAAAGCAGAATATGGCAGATTTACAGAGTCTGAGACTCAGAAATTTCCCCAGAAGAGATGCTTTTGATGACTTCTGTGGTGCTTTGTCAACAAAAATGCGACCGTGCACAAAAATGTTGGGAAAAAGCCATAAATTTACAAAAAGGTGACTAATGTCTGAGAAAGCTACAAAAATGAGGAAGAAAGGTATCAAAAATGTTAAAAGAAGTGACCTGCAGTAACAAGCTCGTCAAACTCTTACGTGTCTGGCCCTTGGTATGATTCTTTTTTCCAGTGTGGCTCTCTGGGAAAATGAGTTTGACATCCCTGCTCTATATGCTCGTGACCCTGTCAGTGATACCTGGTTTAGCTTAGCGATAGTAGCGATAGGCTAAATTACCGTAGTATGCAACGCTACATCTGTACCATTCAGATTGTAAATGAATGATTTCCTGTTTGACCTCCCCTGAACGGTAGCGGTTAGTATGTATGGACATGCGTACACACACTTGGGATGACAAACTTTCTGGACTTCAAACATTACCTAATTAAACTGTAAATTGCAGTTTGCCTTACACACCACAACATGAAGTCTCTAAATGATTGAATGGGCTACCTTCAAATCAAATAGAGGATGGGGTGGGATTCTCTATCAGACTATTAACCAGATGCTGACTCATGATGATCTCATTCAGTCATGGGTCATCCTGGGATCCAGATGTGGACATGGAAACTGTGTGTCTTCTTGAGCTGGATGTGCGTGGGCCAAGCGGCGGCAGGACCGTAAGTTACCTCCCCAGTTAAAAAAAGAATAGCCTGTGGTTGAATGACTTGATCACTGGTAAGGATTTAATGCTGCATAATCTTCTGGGTTGGGGTTATTTCCATATCAGATCCAGTGAGATATGTACTGTGTGTGTGTCTGTGGCTGTAGGCAGTACATGGTAGCCATTCCTGCAGTTCTTGAATCTGGCGCTGAGACCAAATTCTGTGCCAGTCTCCTGGAGCCCAACGAGGCTCTGGAGATGAGAATCACTCTGATGTCAGAAGAGGCGAATACAACCCTTCTGGAGAAGACCTCCAGTATAGAATTTCATACGTGCATTGAATTTAAGGTCAGCAACTTTCCTGATTTGTTCATTTCCGCAAAATGTATTGGAAAAATTTTAGTTGGAAACCATTGATGGGATTTCATAACTCCTACACAAACAGATTTGTAAAGTAAAGCACACAATATAAATGCATAATTGTGTAAACTGCTGTTGTTAATGTGTGCTTTTTATTTTTTTTTAACCATTTAAGTTGCAACAGCTAAAAATATTCATAAATCCTGTTTGAATGGGATGTAATGGCTCTCTCTGTGTCTCTAAAATCTTTGTCCAGGTTCCTTTAGTGCAGGATGAAGTGGTGCAGAACTTTGAGGTGGAGGTACGAGGCGACACATTCTACTCTAAAGAAGTCCGAAAAGTTCTGATCAAAGTCTATCGACCAATGACCTTCATCCAAACGGATAAACCAATCTACCTCCCAGGACAAACGGGTAATTTAGAGCTGATGGTTTATACTTGATTTATGTTGGTTACTTTAGATTAGCTTTTATTAATCTAGGTTTGCTTGGTTACTTATCTAAATTACTTGACTTATGTATTTGCTTATAATACTAATTGAGGTGAGATTCCTTCCATAAGCATTTTTTTTTCGGGGGGGGGGTCAGGGAGTTTCTTCACCTACACAACTTTCTTTTCTTATGTTTATGCCACTTTGTGTTGTGTGAATAAATCAAATCAAAGATCTATGACGTAGTACACAATATGGTACCATATATAGAAAAGTTTCCTCTTTACAAATTGCTGTGCATGCAGCACTTCATGTAAAATGTATTCCCACAATATCAAATCTTATATATTGACATTCCCAGGATTTTAAAATAAAGCCCCACAATGATGGAAACCTGTCAGCTCTGACTACTGGCTCTAACAGGTAGTGAGAAACTGATTGTGCCCCAGAATATCAAGTGGTTTTAACAGGCCGTAGAGGTTAAATTCACAGAAGCCCAGAAACATGTTGGCATATACAGTGTGTGTATATAATAGTATAAATGAAATGTACTACTTTTGCTGCAGTTGAGAACACAGAAGTCCCCCCATTCTGGATATCATATTGGTAATGTCCCACGCTGACAATATTATTTAAACAAGGTATCTTATGTCAAAATTGGTGCTATCCCTTAACGGCAGTTTCCGTGCAAAACTCTCCACCACTTTATTGAAATCCAAGGCTGTGTAATTTCTCAGTTAACAGAAGACCAATCACTGGCCTGTTAGGATGTCTACCACTGCTGTAGAAGAGCTGGAAAGGCTTGATGTAATCTCTCTGCATGTCTCTCAGTGCATTTCAGAGTCATCACACTGGATACCAAGTTAAGACCTGTCAATCAGCTGGTGAGTGTTTGAACGGGCTTTCCTTTCTTCAGGTCTCCTTCATAAACCGTATCAGTGACTATGGTTTGGTAATGGTGCAGGTTTTAGTTTGGATTGAACCACAATCTGAGCTCCTGGTGAAGCTCTGGGTCAGTAGTCCAACCACAGCCCCTTTTTTAGGGAAACCTACCAAGCTGCTTTGAAGGTTGCTGACCCAGTGATGGATCCATTCCAACACGTGTTTTCTCATTTTGCAACATTTTGTCACAAATGATCCTATATAATTGGAAATAACATTGGAATTTATTCTAAAGATTACAATAGAACAGTTTCTTTTCTCCAGAAAACTATAAATCAGAATAATATAAGAGCTCCAGTCTTTAACTCATTATGACAATGTGATGCGAGGAATACAAAGCAGCTTGTGCTTTAACAAATCTTTCTTTCTCTTACAGTACGACGTAATCTCAATGGAGGTAAGAGTATTATCTACACTTTAACATACTGGGTATATTAAATGGAGTAATTTTATTTTTTTTTCTTCTAATACAAATGCCTTAAAGCAAAATGCTCCAGTGGACTTATTAGGCTATTAAAAGTTCAGCATGTTAATCTCCTAAAAACATGAAGTGATTATGAGCGGTCAGGTCCAAGCTTTATGGAATGTTTGACAGATTCTGGTATCAAATGTGATAACGGCCCAGTCCATTGTGTGGAGGCCTGTTTTACAACTTGAACAAGACCTTTATGAACGATGACTGTAACGTGTCAGAATTCATGCATGACCTTGGACACAAATTCTTGCTTTACAGGCTGCATTTTCTGTTTGCCAAAAAAGTGTGGGGGGGGGGACCTTTTCTGGAGACATTAACAGCCTCTAATGTTCATCATTAGATGAGGAGTTTCTTTTTTTGCATCACAAAAACTCCCAAGACTAGGTAGTAAGTGGATCAAAAGTTAAGATAGGATTGTCACACTACATAAAACTTGCTTTTTAAAAAGGAAATGATACAAATGTACAGTATATACTTTAGCAGCAAATTCTGTACAAATGCCCATCATACACTAAGACCAATATATCTGTAACTGGCCACTGATATTAGCGTGTGTGCGTGTGTCCAAACCGTGGCCCACTTTAATCTGCCCTCCTGTGGAAGAAGAAATGGCGCTGTAAAAAATAACCCTGTATTCCCGAGTTTCCCGTTGTCCCATGTTGTTTACTTCACTTAACAGGATTCTAACAGCAACAGGATTGGCCAGTGGCTGAATGAAACCTCCTCCAATAGGAAGATACTGCAGCTTTCTTACACCTTGAACTCTGAGGCCCGTGAAGGAGCCTACCAAGTTACTGTGTCGATTGGCTCCGCTAAAATACAGCACAGCTTCAAGGTGGAAAAATACGGTAATTTTTTCTTTTCTTTTTTACCATCACTTTTAATCTGTTTAATGAAGCAAAAATGCTAATAATCCCTTTGTCCACAGTTTTGCCTAAATTTGACCTACAAATAAATGCACCTGATGAAGTAAGTATTGATCAGGAAGAAGTCAAAGCTGAAGTCTGTGCGACGTAAGTAAAAAGCTCTTTTGCTCATTACTCTTAAATAATCTAAAATGGGTCCAGTTTAGGGAATGGCTTCTTCCTCCATTTCATCTAATTAGGTATACATACGGACAGCCTGTGCCAGGCAGTGTTGACTTGAAGGTGTGCCGACCTGTTGATGCCTATGTTATACCCCGTCCAATCACCCCTGAACATCCAGAGGGAATCGATGTAATCCCGATGCCTTGCTACAAGGAGACAAAGCAGGTACAGTAGCTATGGTGACGTCTTATGAAGCAAGGTGCATAGCCTCCTACATAATGTGCACATTTAACACTACATATTGTTATCGGTCGGTCTCATGTACAAATTTAGGAGTGTAAAAGTTCATTTTTATACACTCGAGATAGTAGTTGGACGATTTGACAGTCAAAATTTTTTAAGTAATAAGGGTCTGACGTGTGGAAAGTTTGAAATGTCCTTCACTTTTTCCACTCTTATTTAATTGTGCTTTCTAGACGGACAAGAGAGGCTGTGCCACTTTCAGCTTCACAATGTCAACTTTCACGAGAATTGCGCAGAAGGCGCTGCAAGATGTACTGCAACTCAGTGCAAATATGGAAGAGGAGGGGACAGGCAAGTCCTAACGTATATTGTACTTAGATTTCAAAAAAAAAGTTAGTTGGCCTATAATACCAAAATGACTATGCCATGTATTGAAACAATATGGCGTCCACGTTGTTGTAACATGAAGCCTTCTTGTACAGGGATTTCACGCTCCCAAGAGAAGACTACGGTGATTTCTTATGTTGTTGGAAAGCTGTCTTTCACCGACACTCCCAAGATCTATAACCAAGGATCAAATGTGGAAGGAAAAGTAAGTCCATTTGGTCTTCACTTCTTCAATGTGCTTCTATACACAGTGCAGCTGAAGCCGTGGGCATTCTCGGTGATACAACGTTGTGCTTCCGACAGGTTAAAGCAGTTTATTACAATAATACACCCATTCCTGACATGCCGGTGTTCCTGTTTGAGGGTGAAAGGTGGTCATCGCGTTGGTTACAGAATCTCACAACCGACTGTGATGGCGTCGCCACTTTCTCATTGAGCACAGCTGCCTTTGAAGGAGACGTCAACTTACAAGTAAGAAGTAGAAACTACAATCTGTAACCCAGCATTCATCATGAAGTTGATAACAGTCCAAATCTGACACCTCAAATAGTTTCTCAATATGCTGCAACTGACCAAGGTGCCATATAGGAACAATCTGTCTATACCAAAAAGAAGAAAATAGTTCTGGCTGTAAAAACTGAAGCTTTCTTCTACTTCATCTGCCATGATCTCATTTAGTGTTTGTTTTCTCTGCTCTCTAGGTTAGCGACACACCGACACTGGGCTACAGTCCTTACAGAACGCCATACTACGAGTCTAACGATCACACGGTGTCTTTGGCCACACCTTCTTCTCCTGATACGAAGACCGTCAGCTCCCTGGATGTGAAGAAGAAGGATGAACCACTTTCCTGTGACGAAGAGGAGGACCTCTCCATCCAGTACACCGTTGTTGGAGAGGCCCAGGGCTTTATGGATGTGATTTATCTGGTGAGTGGGTGAACTATTTTCCTCTCACCATAGACATGGACATGGGGAAGATGTTTTTAAAACCACTTTTACATCACTACCCAGGAGATTTTGTCTTGTGTGTCAACATTTAAGCATTGAAAATGTTGAGAAATGGTAAAGTTTGACAGCTAACAAAAGCACTGTACTGGAAACACTGTAAAACCGTTTCTACTACCTTTATCCAAATATTAAAAGTTAAATATCCAGTCTGGGGAGATTAAGCCACTGGAGTATCACAAATGACAGTTTAGGGGAAAAGGATTAAAATCAATGAACCAAGAGTGTCTTCAGCCCCCAACCAATGCTGACTTATGCAAGGTAACATCCCCCCCCTCCCCCCAATATGCAGTAGTACTCTCCTATATACAGACTTGTGGTTTAGATTTGTAAAATTGTAGCGTTCCCCTTTTTAATACATTTTACTGAGTCTTAAGTATCCTGCTCTGGATAGGTTGTTGCCTTTGAAGAACTCCAACTAGTCATTTTTGACATGAACCATATAAACATCTTCCACTATGTACTTCATCACATGACCTCACCACAGACGGGGCATGTTGCATTACTCTTTATCATTTTTCTTTCCAATGTCCCAGGTCTTATCAAGAGGAGCCATTGTTTTACAAGGAGTTGAACAGGTGGAAATCAAAGCTAAATTGGGTGAGCAAAGTGACTTGTCTTAAAAGGATCCTTTGGAGTTAGCCTGGCCGATCTATGGAGTCATGTGAGTGATTGTTGTTTCAGTGAATGAGGGCGAGGTGTCCTTTAAGCTGACGGTGTCTCCAGACATGGCACCAGACGTCCCAGGTCGTGGCTTACTCCGTCCTCCCCAGTGAGACGGTGATCGCCAACAGCGCCGACTTCTCTACCGAGCAGTGCTTCAGTCAAAAGGTCAGCTTGAGAAGAACCCAGACATGTGGTAAAGGCTGTTCTCGTCAGATTTTAGGTGGAGAATCAAAGGGTTGGTTAGTTGTTACAAAACCTCAATACAGCATGTAGCCTTTTCTTGAAGAAAAAGACAGTTATCTATGGAAGACATATTTTATTTTTAAGTATCCCACTGAAAGTGAATTTCATTAACTTCCTACATGTTGGGGCCACCATTTTCTGACTATTGCATGGGTAGAGTGGTATAATCCAGTGGCGTCTGACCTGTGGCCCTTTGCTGCATGTCGTCTCCTCGGTCTCTCCCAATTTCCTACTATTCCTATTGAATACAATGTTAAAAAAACAACACAGGCCTTTTGATTAAATATCAATCTGGGAGAAAACAAAGCCACGATTGTGTCAGGTTGAAAAGATCCCAGGTTCTCCTCTCCCACTAAAGTCCAGATGGTGCGCTGTGTCTTTTCCTCTGTCAGGTGTCTCTGGAGTTTTCTCCGTCCTCGGCCGTCCCAGGAGAGGAGACCATCATGCGGGTTACCGCCCAGCCAGAATCTCTGTGTGGCGTGAGCGCTGTTGACCAGAGCGTCCTCATCAAGGAGCCAGGGAAGACTCTGGATGCAGCCAAGGTAACTACTGGAATCAACCCAAACTATATGCATGAATAACTTGTTACCTCTGCATAATCTTTTGCAAATGGATCCTCCATTTTTACTCTGCTGTTATCTACTTGTACTTTCTCCCTCTACCAGTTGTACATGGTTATCAAATATGCAATGCAGCTCAATGCGGATTCGTTTTACCCAGTTGGAAGCATGCAGTTATGAAAATGCTATAGTATAAGGTTATGATCACATATGTGAGGCGTAGCCCTCTGTAAGAGTGCCTTATGGATAAAGACAATGATTTGACAAATGCTTTACAGCCACGACTCAAGATATAAGAGTATCTTGGTGTCCAAGTGTGTCCCAATTGTCAGATCTTCATAGAACATCAAACATTGTCAGTTTATAACTTTGAACCAAACTTTTCTTTTCAGATATTTCAATTGTTGCCGGTCACAAAAATGTCCTATATTCCATATAATGTTGAAGACAGTGTAGAATGTTTGCCTGTGAGACCGAGAAGATCTGTTCTGCCATACCCCGGAGGTGATGGGACAGCTGACGCTTATACAGTTTTCCAGGTACTTCCTATGCAAATAAGTGTCCAAAATAAAGTAGACTAAAGCTATTGTTGCACATTTATCAACTTTTCAGTGATTCCTGTTTGTTGGATTATCTAGAATGTAGGGATGAAGATGGCAACAAACCTGGTTATCAGAGAGCCTTTATGCCTCCAATACAAAGGAAGAGAATACTACCAGCGCTATGTTTATAATCGTGGCTATGGAAACTATGGTGACTTTTTTTTTTTTATTTGCGCCAAGTGATGCATGCTGAATATTTACTTACCCATTGAAATGGGTCACTGCTTTGGTTTTTACCTAATGGAATATTTTCTACATTCTTCCTACCATAGCCTTTAGAGAAGTAATGGCAGCCCCTGTCCCTGATGGACTTGCTGTGGATCTTAATGGTCCATCTCCTGATGAATCCCCAGTAGAGACGGTCCGCACTTTCTTCCCTGAGACCTGGATATGGGACCTGGTGGAAGTTGGGTGAGTTTTTGCCACAGAGGGTTTTGATGGTCAGAGTCTCTCACTGACTTCCTGCAGTCTCCCTCCACACATGAATGGCATGGAACTAATTTACTGCCACTGCTCCTAAGCCTGGAGTCTCATTTTAGTTTATTTTAGCAGAATGTATTGGTCATTTTACAGGCCATTTTTCTTTTAAAATGGTGTATGGGAATAGTCTTTTTGGGCTAGAGTACACATGATACCCAGTATAACTGCATTTGAGTTTCTGAGATCTCAAGGACTCAGCATGGCAGTGTTACTGTAATTTAAGTCGACACATTAGTAATCCACTCATTTATTTATTTTTTTTAACTAATCTTAATCATGCGAGTATTTGAGTTTACCGTAACACGTCTGTGTATCTGCTGATCCAGAGAGTTTGGAACGAAGAATGTGTCCCTCACTGTCCCGGACACCATCACCACCTGGGAGACGGAGGCTTTCTGTCTGTCCCCTCAGGGTTTCGGCTTGGCTCGGCGTAAAAACCTCACGGTCTTCCAGCCCTTCTTCCTGGAGCTCAGCCTGCCCTACTCCATCATCAGGGGGGAGCACTTTGAACTGAAGGCCACCACCTTCAACTACCTGACCAGCTGCATCATGGTCATTTCAATTATTTTTTAATTCTTTTTGTGACCTATAAATGCTAATGTTAGCATGCTAACATTCCTGCTATGCTAACATGCTGATGTTTAGCAGGTGTCATGTTTACCATTTTCCCCACCTTTAGGGTAAACCTTAATCTGGAAAGTGCTATATATATAAAATAGTTATTGTTGTAATGACTACAATAACTATTATTGGCCCTAAATCTCCAGTTTAAAATGTATATTCTCTCTTGAACAGGTCACTGTGACTCCAGCCCCCTCCTTAGATTACACCCTCACCCCCCTCTCTGGGGACCAGTACACATCCTGTCTGTGTGGCAGTGAGCGCAAGACCCTCAGCTGGACCATGGCCCCCTCAGCCTTAGGTGAGACTGGAGCTTTTATCTACCAGGCTGCCGAGGTGGAGGAAGCTTTTAATTTTTTTTAGCTGTGAAATCGGCGAGATCCCCATTGGTGACCAAATGTCATTGTTCTGAATCAAGTTTGAAACGGTTTGTTCTTTTTAGGAGTTGTAAATGTGTCGGTGAGAGCTGAGGCCGTGACATCCCAAATCTCATGTGACAATGAGGTTGTGAGCGTGCCTGAAAGAGGACGAATTGATGTGGTCACACGACATCTCATAGTAAAGGTTGGTAATTTTTTATTTGATTTCTTTAGAAAAAAAACTAGATGATAAAGGGAGAATTTTCTATCCGTTAACCAAATGGAAACTGTAACTTACATGATTTCTTTCCCTCTCAGGCTGAGGGAACTGAGATGACCAACTCCTACAACTGGCTGCTCTGCCCAAAAGGTCCGTACAGTTTACAGCAGGCCTGGCCCATCAAACGTGTGAAAAGACAAATACTGGAAGTCGACGAGATTGCTTGTTAAAACATGTGATGGAGACATTGGCTACTTGCAGATAGCGCTTAGTTTCGTTGTGGCAAGTCCAGTGCAGGTGTCATTAACTAATATCATAACTGTCATTAAATACATTATCAACCTAATGAAAGAACCCTCCATTTTTGACTGATCTTAATCCAGTCTGACCCGTTTCAAGACATGATCCACGAACTGTCTGACTTTATTTTAGTGCTGAGTGTTTGTTCTCTCTCTCTGTTCACAGGGCAAGCTTTGACAGAGGAAATGGACATAGAACTCCCTGAGAACATTGCTGGATCTGCCCGTGCTTCAGTATCAGTACTTGGTAAACTAATGGATTCATTTGAATTGAGAGTTGCTTTCCCTTTCTTCTAGGAAGGGAAAAGGCTTCCATCAATAAGCAATCTGTTCATTTGATTCATTTTTATTCTAACCACACGACAAAGTAAAGCCAAAATACAAAGTGCATTTATACCGTCAACATATTTAAGTGATGGTTCAGAGTAATTTCACCCTAGGGTCCTCTGCACCATGACCTCAAGCCAAACACCCACCGACAAGAGACAAAATATTTTTTTTCTTTTTTTGTAAGTGCTGTAGTATAACTAGACAAGTTATAATTGAGGTAAGTTTGGAGACATTACCTTATTTAATCAGTAAATTAATAAATGTTTTTCTTTTCGGTGTTGTAATTGTGTAGACGTCCCTAAGCACTCTTACTGCTGGTAGCAGCAGAGACAAGAAGCCAACAGCCAAGTGTTATTTACATAAACGTCTGGTGTACTCACAAACTTTCCTATCAATCGTTTTGAGTGCATAACCCATTTGTACTACTGTAGAAGTTTGGTATCACTTCGGGAATTATTAGTGGGGTCATTTATGAGATACAAACGTGGGTCCATTAGTCCTTGCGCTAAGCTATTCAGCTGATGATGCTACTCTACGCTAACTCTCCCAATCTAGAACCCAGGTGAAAAACCTTCTCGGGGGGTGGTGGTGTTTGGCTTGAGGTCATGGTGCAAGGACCCTAGGGTGAAATTACTCCAAACCATCACTTTAAATTAGTTTGTCAGATTAACAAAAGGTGGTATAACATAAGAACGTACAGTTTCTACTTTGAAGCCCCAGTAGAAAGTAAAGGTCAGGTTAGTTGAGCGTTTGGTCTGAGTGGTTGTGTGTTTTTGGGCAGGTGACATCCTGGGCCGGGCTCTGGAGAACCTGGATGGGCTGCTGCAGATGCCGTATGGATGTGGAGAGCAGAACATGGCGCTCCTTGCCCCCAGACATCTACGTCCTGGAGTACCTGAGAGACACCCAGCAGCTGACCCCAGCCATCAGGAACAAGGCTACCAACTTCCTGACCAGTGGTGAGGCTCCATTTTACTCTGGTAGCTAAAAGAACACGTATGCCAAATCTACCGTCTGCTACGTTCTGGTGCTGGTTGCACAAAATGGAACAAGCGGCGTGCATAATCTCTTGACGGTGCTCATCATTCCTATTGGAGACTACAGATCAGGGGCACCCTGCTGGCCTCTGGGTTACGCTGCTGACAACAGGCCCCCACCCCACCATAACTACCTTGTTGCATGTCATTCCTTTCTCTCCCCTAATTTCCTGTCATGTTTTTAGTCACCGGTCCACTAAAGGCATAACATGTTTACTACAGCTGTAGATTCAGTTACAGAGCTGTTTTCACCTAAAATCAGCTAATCAGAAATCCAATGTGTAAATGCCCTAATTGGTGGGTCTCTATTGTTCTACAGGCTACCAGAGACAGCTGAACTACAAAGATAACAACGGAGCTTACAGCACATTTGGAGCAGGACCAGGGAACACTTGGTGAGAACGTTACTGGTCAATCATCCACAAAGAATAATGAATTATACATTTACATGGTGTGCAACGTTTACTACGACATACAGTTTATACTTGTAGAGTAGGTGATTGTCGTGAGCCATTAAACGGATCATAAGAGCTTCCTCTTGTCTTTTTGTTTCTAATCTCCTCAGGCTGACTGCATTTGTGTTGCGATCGTTTGCCAAAGCCCAGACTTTCATCTACGTTGACCCAGCGAACATCGAAGCGTCCGTGACTTGGCTGAAAAGTAAACAACGAAAAAATGGCTGTTTTGAACAGTCGGGAACGCTCTTCCACACCATAATGAAGGTAGTTAAAGTCCCTCTTTACTAGAGTTTGTATGACAATAACTGAAACTGAAGGTCAGGAAGTTAATTTTACTAAATGCCACTTTTGCTGTAGCAGTAGCTGAATGGAAATGCACCATCAGGACTTTGATTCATGTCTCAGTAGTAAATGCCAGCCTGGGGGCCCACTTCACGAAATTTGCAACATAAAAGCAACAATTTGCAATGTGAAATAATTCCCTCTGATTAATTTCAACGGGTTTCACTTATCAAAAACAAATGCCATAATTGTGAGTCATGCATGAGAGCCTTGTGGGACTCACAAATGGATTTCCAATTTCCAACTGACGAGCATTTCTAAACAGTGGCAGTGTCCTGTTTCACAAATGTTGAAGTCTACCTGAGTCAGGCCCCTGAGTGTTGGAGGTACAGTGATCGGTCTGTGTATATACAGTACATAGCCCTATATACAAATATGTACAGTGTGTAATAACTTAATATACAAATTGTTCATATTTACTAATGTACTAAATGCGTTTACCCATCCCTCCATTTTATTAAAAAAAAATGTTTCTTTTAACAAAGTGACCCATCTGGTAAACTCTACCAAATTTGAGTCCCCTATGTATTGAAAGGATTTCCATCCAAAAGTGACTTGTCTCTGAATCGAGTCCTATACCTACATGGTAAACAATCTGATCAGTCCTCTAGTGTGAGGTTATGAGCTGAGAGTTTATGGTTTGAATTATGGTGGAGGTGGTCAGTTAAATCTATCAGGACTCCATTATATACCAACCAGGGAATCTGAATACTAACCAAAGGGAAGAGGACAGAGTATGCAGGGCCCTCGTGTGAGGAGGGCCCAAAAAGATGCTAGAATGAACAGCCTGTGGATGTGGGCCATAGAGAGCCTTTTTTTACCAGGCCCAGTATTGTGTGCAATGCCTCTGGCTATGGGGATAGACTGACTTTGGCTGAAACTGATAGAGATGGTTAAAGGGAGCAGAATACAGTAATAGCCAGGCCTACATTCTGCATCCAGTGAGTCAGACCAGATCACTAATTCCTTATGCTTCCTCTTTACAGGGTGGTGTGTCTGATGAAGTTACTCTCAGTGCCTACATCACTGCTGCCTTCTTGGAGATGAATATGTACATAGATGTGAGTTGATCATTTGTAATGGGAGTGTATATGTACATAAGATGCATTCATTTAAATATTTATGGCATGCCACCAAAGATTCTGAACTGTAGGTTTTTTTTCTTAGTTTTAAAGGACCAGTGTGTAGGATGTAAGGGGGGGGGGAGGAAGGGTCTATTGGCAGAAATGTTTTCATTAGTGTATAATCACCTGAAACAGAATTGATGTTTGATTAGAATGAGCCCTTCATATCTCCATCAGGAGTGGCTCGGTCACTACCCAGTGAGTCGAGTGCAGATGGGAGTTGCACACGCGTCACTTAGCAACAAGTAGCCTCCAAGAAGCTGCTAATGAGAGACTTCTGGAATGTTGCCAGCTTCTGTTTGTAATAAAGTTATTTATAGATTTCAAGTATGACGTTACACCGTAAACGGTTTAAATCTGAGCATGCGCAACTCTCCTCTGCACTCGTCTCCCATCGGGTAGTGACGGGGTCCCTTGCAGTTGCCCCAAAGGGGGTCATACAGTTCCAATTTTCAACAATGCAACTTCAGTAACTATTAAAAGTGAAAACGTAAAGTGCAACAATAGGAGGTGCAGTATAAGAAGTGAACAAATTTAAAGAGGCAGCATCAGAAAGTTAGTTCCAGATATGTGGAGCCTTTAAAATTGACCGCTGCTTCCCCTCGGTTTAGTTCAGACTCCAGAGACAAACGCAGCAGTGAAAGACAACGTCTTCTTATAATCTGTTGTAGGATCCTGCGGTTCATGGGCCGGTGAATGCTAGCTTGTCTTGCCTCAAGGAGTCCATCGGTGACCTCAGCAACACCTACACCACAGCTCTGCTGGCGTACGTCTTCACCC
This sequence comes from Perca schrenkii, assembly GCA_025617405.1. Lineage (NCBI taxonomy): Eukaryota > Metazoa > Chordata > Actinopteri > Perciformes > Percidae > Perca > Perca schrenkii. The sequence goes on along the minus strand of CM046789.1, from coordinate 6,690,297 downwards.
TGGCAGGAGACATGGAGACCCGGGCTCACCTACTGGGTCACCTAGACACTGTTGGCTTACGAGAAGGTGAGTCCTCCTCCAGGAAATCATTCTGGCTTCATTCCTGTGACCAAGCTTACCCTGTGCCTGTTGGGCTCTTTGTGGATGGCTGTTTGTTGTTTTTAGGAGGTTTCCTCCACTGGTCTCAGACAGCAACAGAAACATCAGCCTCTCTGTCTGTGGAGACCAGCTCCTATGTGCTGCTGGCTAAACTCAGTGCCCCCCCGACTGCTGAAGACCTGGGCTACGCCAGCCGCATCGTTAGATGGCTGACGAGCCAGCAGAACTATTACGGAGGATTCTCCTCCACACAGGTACAGCCCAAACGGGGTTACGCTGGACTTTGAGTCAAATGTACAGTAATCTCTTCTGGGACAAATAACATGAACAAAGTTATTTTAACATGTGTGGCTTAGCTGTGACCTAAAGCCCATTTTGTCTGACAGCCCGTTATCCCGAAAACGACGGCATGGCACAAGGAAAACGGCCCAATTTTCATGTTTGTGACAATGCATTTTTCTGCTTCTTCAATTGAGCGTTTCTTTAAATGTTGGTTTTAGCTTATGAAGTAAAGGAAATTATTTTAAAACTCATTATTTAGACATGCATAGTTCTCACAGGACAGCGACATTGCCCGTTACCTCGACAGTTTAGTGTCAGTTAAACCATACCGAGAACCATAGCATTGGTTTAGCCCATAAACTACAAATAAAAGGTGCATATTTTTTAAATGGTAATTTTATTCTGTATGAAAATCAACTATTGGAGAGACCTGAAATTGATAAAGCTGCTATAGGTTTAAACAAAATAACTTACATCTGTATAAACTTATGCACATAGGTAGTCGTACCTTTTAATAAAACTGTGGAACAGGTAGAGGATCAAGAGAGTCCCCGTAGAGTCCAGAAGGTCCTGCCGCCACGCACCAGCTGAGTGAGTGCAGATTTCAAGTCGCAGCTTTCGTCAGTTTGTGACTTTGACTAAGATTGAGGGACAAGTGTACTCTCCCTGTTTGGTAGCTTATTGCTACATGTTGAATCGGCTGCAGGGTTACTCTGACAGTTTTATATTTTTCAACAATACCATAATTTGGAATATTTTTACCGCAAAACCTCCCAGCCCCCATTGTGAAAACCGTTAGCCTAGGCTATTTCATTATATTTTGACCAGACAATGCATAGTATAACACAGAGAAATGCTTAATAAAAAAAATATATTTCTGATTGATCAGATCAGACCCCCGTCCCCACCCAAACCCCTGTCACAAATCTCCCTCTGAACTCTGCTCAGACCTTGAGAGCCCTGGTCTTGGTTCTTGTCTTCTGTATGTGTTGTAGGACACCGTGGTGGCTCTTCAGGCTCTGGCTCTCTACTCCACTCTGGTGTTCAGTCCAGAGGGATCCAGCACCGTGACGGTCCGGTCTCCCGGTGGCCAGCTGGTGTTTGACGTGAATCGGAACAACAAACTGCTCTACCAGGAGAAGCAGCTGCAGGACGTGACGGGAAACTACAGCCTGGAGGTGAAGGGCACTGCATGTGCTGCCATACAGGTCAGTGGTCTGGTGTACATAAAGCACCAATCCTGATGCTTCATACTGTACATTTGAACCAACTCAAGCAAAGAATTCTTTTCCCTGTTTAGATTTCTCTTGTTTATAACGTCCCAACTCCTGCTGCTGATACCACCCTCAGTGTTCTGGTCCAACCAGAGGCCAACTGCACCAGCAACATACCCAAACTCAGTCTGAACATAACATCCCTGTAAGTAATCAACAAGCACATCCACGACATTGACAAATACTGACGTTTTTGGCAAATAATCCTCTGCATCTACCGGCTTGAACTATGTAACCGTTGGATGGACGGGGGAGGAATGTTTACAACTTGGTGGCTAAAACTCAGCTCAAACGAACTGTAAATGGAGCCTTCCAAAGCACCAGATGACATCATATTTTGATGGTATTTGCATTACAGATATAGTGGAAAGGAGTCCAGTACAAACATGGTTATCCTGGATATCAAAATGCTCTCCGGATTTGTCCCAGACCCAGAGTCTTTGAACATGGTGAGTGATTCCAGTAACTTTAAACATAGTCGTCGTAGTAGTAGTTGTTGTCATGGTAACCCAGCTGATGTCTCCTCACAGCTCAAAGGTGCCCTGCTGGTGGATCGTGTTGAACAAAAGGAGGATCATGTTCTGGTGTACATACGGGAGGTGAGAGGGATTTAAAGTGACCAATGAGAGCTGAGTCCCTCCAGATCTGTTAGTGATCATGTGGTCTGTTCTTCTTCCAACAGTTACAGAAGGACATAAGAATCAACCACAGCCTGACGCTCATACAAGAGTACAAAGTGCAGAACCTGAAGCCAGCCGTGGTCAAGATCTACGACTACTACCAGCCAAGTAAATCTCTCCTCTCTAAAGCTCATTCACAGAAGTCACAGCACACGCTGTTCTGTGGTAGCTGTACAACAAGCTGAACAGTTACCAAAATAGTAACTTATAGTAGTATGTTAATATGATAGGCTATTGATCATATGATGCAAGTTTAACTTGTTTGTTTTTTTCTCATTTTCCCCTTAAGGTGACCAGTCTGATACAGCATACATCGACCCTTGTGTTGCAGGTAACAAACTGATATCCAGAAGCACTATGACGTAATGTAAACTGGAATGGTTTAAACTATTGTAAAAGTGCCATTTTTGTAACCTTAAACCAAATGAAGCCTCCAACCAGTGTAGCCTGTAAAGCCCAGCTCACACCAAAGATTTGCAACGAGGAAATGACATTTTAGGATGTTGCAGCAGTCTGATGGCGTCGCCTGTGACTCAGCTTGTCAAGTAGCCATTGGCTGGTTTTAGAACGTAAGGCACGTCACCTGTTTGATCAGCCAATTGGCTCGTAGCAAAGTCAGCTGGTCAAGTCGGTTACAAACTGTCAGCTGTTTGTCATCAGCCGTTCCCCTGGTGACATGCTGTCTCCATAGTTAATGTTTGGCTGATTATGGGAGTTGGTGTCTCCTCTAAACGATGGAACTGCTGACTAGACGGAGAAATTAACCAAAGAGTGGACATCTCTTGTCTGTTGTGTGGGACGACCCCCATTTCATGCCATTCTCCAGATGTTCTATTAACCGAAAATTTGGAATTTTATTTTTTTTTTGCCAATTCACTACTACTAGAAATTAACTATCCTTATTCATATGCTACAAATTATATCTATCTACAACAAAGCCAGAAGTTCAAATGGAAGTAGGTGTACAGAGTCGTTGCTATGAAGAGGATCCACTCTGGTATAGTAGCATGGGTGGAAACTGTCAGGTGTCAGAATGTTGCAAATCTTTGGTATGAACAGGCTTAAATCTCCAATGAATTTTTAATTTTTCATAATTTCTTTTGCAGCTTGAAAAGCATGTGGCCAGTCCTCGCGTCATCCACGACCCCTTACAGCTGTGTAACTACTGTCTGAAGTGAAATGGATAATTAAATAAAAAATGTGACCTCAATGTCCTGTTTGAAACTGGTCTTTTGTTGAACTTTTTCTACAGTTTAATCTTTCTGCTGTGTATTTATCCTATGTTGACTAATGACCCTTGTGCTGCAGGTAACAGATTATTTTACAAAATGATGAAGTCTTAGTCCATACATCTTAACCTACAGACACATACAATCCAGATCAAGTATTTTGAGAAGCCGGTTAATCCTAAAGTGAATTATTTGTCTAAAGTTGCAGCTTGAAGATGTGGTCTCGTTTACATTTTAAATAAACCATACATTTAAAGATTGTGTAGTTCAAGGTCTGATTGCTAATAAGCTGCCACCTAAGACTGACTCCATTAGTTTATGAACATGTTTGCTAACCATTCCCTAATCACACAAGCAGACACAGTCAACGTTGGCGTACGTTTGGTTCAGCTGAAAAATATTCCCTCTACTTTGAGCTCAGTTTTGACTGAATTTAGACTTAAAGCTATCGAGGTGACCAGAGGCCTGTACTACGAAGCAGGATTTGGCGTTGGCGAGCTAACTTAAGGCTCAACCCAGGATTTTCTGTACTACGAAGGTGGATCAGTTGTTACCGGGTTCGATCGCCGTGGTAACTCATGCTGATCACCTAACCTGGTCTGGAGCAGGTTAAGTTGGAGATCAGATCAACCAGGTGTTAAAGCACCGCCTACTGACCAATCAGTACTCGGTTAACAACGGCATCACCGTAAGAAGACTGCAGGTGGAGCTTGGTGCTAGGAGAGAGAGGTGCGCTCATAAAAGTTAAAACATTTAGAGACCGACAATCCCGTTAACATCCACTGATGGCTATATTTATGAAATGTATAGATTTTAAGAGGAGGTAATTACATACTGTATAGGCTATTTGTCGGCTTCTTCAGCGTGTGTCGGTTTGAATTAGGTTTTTATTTTTTTATTCTAACGATTATTCTATATGGGACATCCATGTCAGACCATGTGCCAGACACAGAAACACACAAAAAGAGAGACAATCACACACAGAGAGAGAGAGCCAGACACACACACGTGTTGATATTCCAGTAAACTCTGAGTGAGGACCGATCCCGTATGGATCAGACTACAGACCTCCTGGATGTTCTCTGTGGGCAGCCGGTCGGATCGCAGGAAGTCCAGGATGGCTCCAAAGCAGAGGTGGGTAGAGTAGCCAAAAGATTGTACTCAAGTAAAAGTACTGTTACTTCAGAATAATATGACTCAAGTAAAAGTAAAAAGTAGTCATCCAAATAATTACTTGAGTAAGAGTAAAAAAGTACTTGGTGAAAAAACTACTCAAGTACTGAGTAACTGTTGAGTAACGTCTGATTTATTGTTTAACATAAGCATTCAATCAGATGGACAAAAATACAAAATAATCATATTTAGACAAATTATAGTTCATCCAATCAAATTAAATTAATTTTAATTAATTAATTATAAAATAGCTTAAATTAAAATAATCCAGGTAAATTCAAGTACTTAAAAAATAATATCAATAAAATAATAATACATAAAAAATAAATAAGCACAAGTAACACAAATTTCCAAACCTTTACACTTTTTTTACCAGACTCTGCAGGCACAACTAGAACAAGGTAATGGAGCTGCTGTTTGGTACTTTTACTAAGGTAAACATGCTTTCATTCACAAAGGTGGATCACTTGTTACCTGGCTCAATCGCCGTGGTAATTTATGCTGGACGCCTAACCTGGTCGGGAGCAGAGGCCTGTACTACGAAGCAGGATTTGGCGCTAACGAGCTAACTTAAGGCTCAACCCAGGATTTTCTGTACTACGAAGGTGGATCAGTTGTTATCGGGTTCAATCGCCGTGGTAACTCATGCTGAACACCTAACCTGGTCGGGAGCAGGTTAAGTTGGAGATCAGAGATCAACCGGTGTGAAAGCACCGCCTACTGACCAATCAATACTCCACTGATAACGGCTTCACCGTTCTTAGAAGATCAGGTGGAGCTCGGTGCGCGGAGAGAGAGGGAGAGAGAGGGGGAGAGAGAAAAAGAGAGGGGTGTGCTCATACAAAAAATATTTAGAGACCGACAGCCCCGTTAACATTCCCTGATGTCGATATTTGCCGTGTGTAATGCGCACAGCGGTTTTATGTTTTTTTATATTTTTTTATTTGCTCTCACGATCGCTCTCACTGCCATGGTTGCAACTGAAATAAAAGGCTAAAGCAACGACAGTTTATGGAAAGTACAAGTGTAATTATGGTCAGATATTGTGCCTGACTGATGGGGGAAGTGATATTGATACGAGTTGTGCGCATCTACAGCGTCGGCTATTTTGCCAGCTTTCCTTCCCGTTTTAGGAAGCAGCGACTGTATTGCGTTTTGCATGTAAAACCATGTATGTGTTCATTTTTATGTAGAATTATAGTTTGCTCTTCTTATGTAAAATATGTGGCTATTGTTGGTCATGTTGTGCAAACATCACCTCTTTTATGTGAACAGGCGCCGCTGGATTGGGAAACCCTGGGTTGGTTGAACTGGTTGATAACCAGCGTCATGACACAGTTTATGCGGGACCGCGGTGGTTAGGTTAGGTGAAGCCGGGTAACTGAAATAAATCCAGGGCATGTTGATCTTGCTTCGTAGTACAGGGCGCGGTTCCTCCTCGTCTGTGACGTTTCTGACATTGCCATTTTTGTTTTGCTGCGACTGTAAAAGCTAACCCATCCCGCTGCTAGGTTCTGAGGAAGGTGACGCGACTGCACAACTACGTTTGATTGGGTGAAACACAGTCACGTGGTAGAGGCTTTAGCGGAAGTCTCTCTCTCTGTCAAAATAAAACATTAAAATGAGGCGTACGCGGGGGGATAAAAACAATGACGCGTAGAATACTAAAGAGGTAAAAAGAAAAGTAACGAGCTCATTGTAGCCTAATGTAGCGGAGTAAGAGTACAGTTTCTTTTTCACAAATCTAGTCAAGTAAAAGTAAAAAGTATAGTGATTTAAAACTACTCCTAGAAGTATCATTTTTTCAAAAACTTACTCAAGTAAATGTAACGGAGTAAATGTAACTCGTTACTACCCACCTCTGCTCCAAAGTGTGAACCATCGCGGTTGTTTTTGGTTGGATTGGATGTAAACTCGAGCTTGTGCACTGCTGCTCTGGGGACACTTAACACTTTGATCGGAGCTGGGTCCATATATCAGGACACATCAGCTTATTGCAGCAACATCGGTACCGGGCTATGTGACAAACAGTAGGCACAAGGTACATGACATTTCTTTAAACCAATCACAATCGTCTTGGGCGGCGCTAAGCACTGGAGAAAAGCTGTGATGCCGCTACAAAATAGCCTCTGGAAGGAACTTGTTTTGGTGGAACGTGTACGTTCAAAAGGAGTTTTAGTCGTGTGAGAGAAAACTCCGATTGGACAGATGGTCTAGCTAGCTGTCTGGATTTACCCTGCAGAGATCTGAGGAGCAGTTAACCATAGTCCTCACAAATCAGCCGGAGGTTAGAACGCCAACTCAAAGGAAGCCCAAAGCAACCGATATCCGGCCTAAATGAGTCCCATCAGGCACTGGAGTAATCCCGGAAGTGGAACGTCGAGGACATAGACATCGAAATAGTAAAAATTGCCCATCACCGTTTTTCTCCAAATACCAAATTGACGTCTTTAAAAGTCTTGTTCTGTCGGCCAAACAGTCATAAACTCAAAGAATCTATAGTTTATAACATAAGGTAAACAGACTTAAATGATATAGTGTTTCAGCTCTTATGAAACTGCAGTACAGAAATGCCAAAACATATTATAATTTGTATCATTATACTAGAAACAAAAGAGTCTAAACATGCTTACATTTCTTTGTTTTGTGTCATTATGAAAGGAATATTTTGGGATTCATTCAGATGCTGATTAGACCGAGTGAGACAACTTGGGATGTGCACGGAATATTATTTTAGTCATCACAAAGTACGCAGTACTCAGCAACCGATACTGCAGATGGAACGCAGTAAAACACCTGTACTGGCACTCGCTCGCTGACAGGCAGCTGAATACCACCGCAGTACTGTAATACTGTGTCCTCAGTACTTTAATACTGTGTCCTCAGTACCTTAATATTGTGTCCTCAGTACTTTAATACTGTGTCTTCAGTACTGTAATACTATATATATATATATATATATATATATATATATATATATATACATATATATATATATACTGTATATATATATATATATACATACAGTACAGGCCAAAAGTTTGGACACACCTTCTCATTCAATGCGTTTCCTTTTTATTTTCATGACTATTTACATTGTAGATTCTCACTAAAGGCATCAAAACTATGAATGAACACCTATGGAATTATGTACTTAACAAAAAAATGTGAAAAAACTGAAAACATGTCTTATATTTTAGATTCTTCAAAGTAGCCACCCTTTGCTTTTTTATTAATAAGGGAAACAATTCCACTAATTAACCCTGACAAGGCACACCTGTGAAGTGAAAACCTGTACTGTATATATATATATATATATATATATATATATATATATATATATATATATATATATATGTATATATATATATATGTAGCCCATTATATATTCTGTTAATACACTGCATATATCTATATTATTTGCACATATCTGTACATGTCATATTACATAGCCATATTTATTCTACTCTTATAAGGTAACTGCTAATACACTGCACATATTTATATTTAATTGATATTACTCTAATCCACCTTCTGTAAACCAACGGTACACTACTGTCTACACTGCACTAGATGTCTTGTCCTGTCTATAGTTTGAATATCACACATATGCACTTTTCTGCTCCTTTTGCACTTCTGGTTGGACACAAACTGCATTTCGTTGTCATTGTACTTGTACTCCGCACAATGACAATAAAGTCAAATTTAATCTAATCTTAAAATTAGACAACAATCACTATACAGTATATGACTGACGTAGTTTCTGGATTCGCCAATCCAATAAAAGACAATCCATCTTGTTGTAGGGCTGCACACTATATCGTTTTTTTTTTTTAATCGTCATCGCGATATCAACTGTCGCAAAAACATATTGTGAAAGGCTGCGACATATCGCGAAAGACACTCTGAGATTTGTTTGCGTTAGTTGAAATGAAATATCAGTAGAAAAGTGCACTTTAAAATGGAACGGTCATTCTTTTTTTAGTGGCGCCTTTTATATTCAATGTTAAATTTGTTCAATAAAAGAATGATGGAAATGATTTCCTTTCAATTGTTTTAAAGTCAACAAGCAAACTGTTGTACTGAAAGCAGCAGAAAGGCCAAACTGAGTTCACTCTAATATTTGTTTATTTATGGCAAATAGCTAAATGACCTCCTCATATCATCTGATGCTGGCGCTCCCTCTCTCCTCATACTCCTGGACCTTTCTGCTGCATTTGATACTGTTGACCATGACATTCTCTTAAACCGGCTACATCTCACCACTGGACTAAATGATACTGCTCTCAGCTGGTTCAAATCATACCTCACAAACCCAACAGAATACATCTCCCTGGGCCACTCCAAATCAAATCCACACACAGTTACTTGCGGTGTCCCCCAGGGGTCAGTCCTCAGCCCCATCCTCTTCATTCTCTACCTCACCCCCCTTGGCCAAATCATCAACCGTCACATAATTTCATTCCACTGCTATGCCGATGACACACAGCTCTATGTAAATGCCACAACTGAAACCCCACAGTCACAGTCATCCCCATCAAATCTCACCACCTGTCTGGAGGAGATAAAGGTATGGATGGAGCACAACTTCCTTCAACTCAACAGCTCCAAAACTGAAGCCATCCTGGTTGGCACTCCTCACCAGACCAAATCATCATCCATAACCAGCATCACTTTTTCTGGCTCCAATATCCCCCTCTCATCAACAGTCACAAATCTTGGTGTAAAAATGGACTCCCAACTCACTTTTGAAGCCCATATAAATCACCTATGCAAGACCTCCTTCTACCACCTCCGTAACATCTCCAAACTTCGCCCCATTCTCTTCCTCTCAGATGCCTCCGCTCCACTCACTCCACTCGGTGCCGCGTGTGTGTGTGTGTGTGTGTGTGTGTGTGTGTGTGTAAGTAAAGAGAGAGAATGGGAGAATAAGTTTGTGTGAGGTGGACCTGGTCACCACAGACTTAAATCTTCTCATCTGTTGCTACTGTCTTATGCTGCATGTCTGTCTCTTCATGTGGCACATTATGTTATCACTTTTTATATCATAACAAGGTAATACAATATGTAATCAAGTGATGACCTATTAACAGTAATGTAAATTCTAAATATCCTAATACCTGTTGATACTACAACAATGCAAGTATAGGCTCATAACCTTGCAGTTTTGCACATATCATGTAAGACTCAATTTCTCCATTTCTTTGCACAAAACTCCACCAGGTAAATTGAGTTTGAGACCCCTGCCTTAAGACATTTCTATTTTGCAAAGCTTTTGGTCCCTTTTAGATGTTTTATTTTTATTTTTATTCTTGTATTTTAAACTACTTATCTTTTTGTTTTTTTTATTGTTTTTATTTCTAACCTGTAGCACTTTGAGATTTCTGTTGAAAAGTGCATTATAAATTAAATGTATTATTATTATTATTATTATTATTATTATTATTATTATTATTATTATTATGACATGTAATGTAAAGTAATATCGTTATCGCAATATTCAGCAACGTTATCCCATATCGCATATTTTCCTCATATGGTGCAGCCCTATCGCGTCGTATTGGGACCCAGCACTGACCCTGGGAAAGAGTCTTTAATTTAATTTAATTAATTTAAACATCCAAGATAATACTCAGATTGTACAATGTATTGTTCAGGCTTGTGCTCCATCATGAACACACTTCATAATCATCTTTGTACTCACAAAAAGCTTCATATGAACTTGTTTTACCTTTGAAATCTGTTGGTGGAAAGTAACAAAAAGCACATTTACTCAGCACATTAAAACCAACTTTGAGATATTTTTTTTCCATTTTAAAGCTACTCTAAACTTCTAACTCAACTACATCTTAAGAGGTAGATATTGTACTTTTTACTGCACTACATCGGACAGCTTTAGTTGTATTTTGCGGATTCGGCTTATTAAAAAAAGAAGAAAAAAAAAGATGTATTCCTTCAGATTAAATTACAACAGTAAAGTAATGAAAATAATCTCCATCTTCACCAGCTGCAACAATAAAATAACCACATTAATGCAGCAATAATTATAATCTGAAATGGACCATTCTGCATAATGGCTTCTTTTACTTTGGAGACTTTAGAATAGAGGTTTATGCCAATTTACGTACTTTTACTTGAGTGAGACTTGCAGGACTTTTAGTTGGAACCAGTAACTATTTTATATATATATATATATATATATATATATATATATATATATATATATATATATATATATATATATATATTTATTTATTTCCCTCAGATGGTTGCAAAGCCAATTATTGGAAATTAAATAACTCTCTCCTTAAAGTTGAGAAAATCCCACAGTTGATAAAACATTTTTTTAACAAAGCTGAGATGGAAAAATCCTTTAATGTTAATTGGAATTTTAATGTTATTTAAATATGAATCAGCCAAATATTTTAGGAAGCTTGGTAGCAATCTTGCTAAAATAAGGAAATTAGAGGAACAAAAAGTCATCACGGGTATATCGGTCTTATCTCAAATATCACCAGATGCTTTAACAGAGGAGGAAAAAATAGAAATGTTTAATTTACAAGAGAACCTGGACAAAATATATAAGAGCAAGGCGGAAGGAGCTTTTATAAGATCTCGGAAGCAGTGGTTAGAAGGAGGAGAACAGAATTCTTCATATTTCTTCAAACTGGAAAAGTACCATGCAAACGTTAACACCATTAATGAGTTACACATTGACAAGTCTATAACTGATAATCAACAATTAATATCTAATGTTTGCTCTTCATTTTACAAAAAGCTTTATACTTCAGAATATTCAGAAAAGGATGCTTCTATATTCCTCAACTCTCTACATAACACCCCTCAACTTGACAACTGTGAAAGGGATCTTTGTGATCTCCCTTTAACCCTGGCAGAGATCACTGAGTGTTTGGAACTTTTAAAAGACAACAAGTCCCCGGGGACACACGGGTTATCGTCGGAATTTTACTAATTCTTTTCACAGCAGATGGCGCCCTTCTTATTGCAGGTATTTAATGAAAGCATATCAACCAATACCTTACCTTGGAGTATGACTCAAGGTTTGATCACTTTAATCCATAAACCACACAAGGATTTACTTTATATTGATAACTGGCGTCCAATTTGTCTTTTAAATAATGATTATAAAATGTTGGCCTTGATCTTTGCTAGAAGAATAAAAAAAGTGTTAAACTCTATAATTGATGAAACACAATCAGGATTTATGCCCAATAGACATATCTCCAACAACATTAGACTAGTCTTAGATCTAGTTGACTACTCATATTTAATTTCAGATGACAGCTTTGTGTTTTTCTTAGACTTTTTCAAGGCTTTTGATACTGTCGAGCATTATTTTCTCTATCATTCACTTAAGAAGTTTGGCTTTGGGGTTTTCTTTTGTAATGCGATCAAAACTCTCTACAATAATGCAAATAGCTCCCTTAAACTTAAAAATGGGTCCTCGCCCAGATTAGAAATCAAACGTGGAATTGGGCAAGGATGCCCTATATCTCCCTATCTTTTTTTGCTTGCAGCCCAACTTTTATGTGAAGACATTAAATGTAGTCATTTACAGGGTATTTCCATCACTGATAAGACAATTATTTTAAGTCAACTGGCAGATGACACAACTCTGTTTTTAAAAGACAGCTCCCAGGTTCCTCTAGCAATTTCTATAATAGAAGAGTTTAGTAAAGCTTCTGGTCTCCGTTTGAATCTTAAAAAATGTGAATTACTAGCACTTAGGGATTGTGATATTGATGTGATCTCTAATATTAAATAGTATTAATTATTTAGTGCTTATTATTGATAAAAATGAACTCCAAAGATGCAAGAATAATTTCACTCCCATTGCTGAAAAAACAAGAAAGAAATTCAACCTTTGGCTTTTACGTGACTTATCATTAAAAGGCAGGATTCTACTCTCGAAGGCTGAAGGAATATCAAGATTAACATACGCTGCTCTATCTTTATATGTAGAACAACAAATGTGTGAAACTATAGACAAAGTTCTATATGATTTTGTGTGGAAAAACCGCACTCACTATCTGAGAAAGTCTGTTTTAATGAATGAATACAGTAAAGGTTGTCTCAGTTTCCTGGACTTTAATACTTTAAATAACACCTTCAAAATTAATTGGATTAAACGTTACTTAAAGTGTCCAACTTCCTTGTGGAATTTTATTCCCCAATATGTCTTTTCCTCAGTTGGTGGACTCCAGTTTTTATTGGTATGTACCTATAATATTGACAAAATTCCTCTTAAACTTTCTTCATTTCATAAACAAATGCTGCTGGCTTGGTCTTTGATTTACAAGCATAATTTCTCTCCTCATAGGTTTTGTATTTGGAACAACAGATACATTTTGTATAAAAATGAATCCATTTTCTTTCAGCAGTGGGTTGACAACATTTTGCTTCTAAGCCAATTCCTCAACCAGCGTGGTCAGCTCTATAACTATGTTGAGTTTATTCATCACTACGGCATCCCTGTCTCTCCAAAGGAGTTCTCTATTGTTTTTGATGCAATACCTTCAGCTGTCGTTGCACTCTTTAAAGGTTTTAATGGAGTTGGTGATCACCCTATACTGTTAAATGTGAAAGAATCAACTGTTGGAAATATCTGTTTTTCACTACAAGCTAAAAGTAAGAATAAGGCGATTCGTCAACTCTTTCAACAAGACGTTAAGAGTACGCCTGCTGCTTTATCGTACTGGTCTTCATATGTTGAGATTTGTTGAGAAAAGGTTTGGCTATTGCCACACAAGTTCTTCTTAACCAACAAAATTAAAGAGATCTCTTTCAAAACGCTTCACAGATTTTACCCAACTAACCATTAACTGCAGAAAATGAAAAAGGACATTGATATCAGCTGTACTTTTTGTGGAGAACTAAATGAAACACTGGAACATTTATTTTGGTCTTGCCAATATACCGAGAGACTTTGGAGCAGATTATCACATTTCATTGCTGTTCACATTTACCCTAAATTCACATTACTTTGAGAAAATGTATTGTTTGGATTCATTCAGTATGATAGAAAGCTTCATTCCAAGTATCATGTTAAAAATTTGATAATTATTTTAACCAAATTTGTATGAATTTTTCTTGCTGTGTTAGGTTTTTGTTTTCCTTAGTAACCACCTGGCTCGTTTAGAACATAAACTGTTAAGATGTACCTTCCTAATGTAGGTCTACTTTCTTCAATAATGTAAAAAGGAACCACATAACGACGCTTTACAGATAGAGTAGGTCTAGACCACACTATACATTCCAAAACCCCAACAATTACAATAATTCCCTCAAGAGCAAGCATTAGTAGTGGCAGTTGCGACAGTGGCGAGGAAAAACTCCCTTTTCAAAAACTCCCTTTTAAAGAAAAACTTTTCAGGAAGAAACCTCGGACAGACCCAGACTCTTGGTAGGCGGTGTCTGACTCGCTAACTCCAAATCCTGCTTCGTAGTACAGGCCTCTGGTCACCTCGATAGCTTTCTATCGAAATTCAGTCAAAACTGAGCTCAAAGTAGAGGGAATATTTTTACACAATCCTTAAATGTATGGTTTATTATCATTTAAAATGTGACTGAGAACACATCTTCAAGCTGCAACTTTAAAAAAAGTCCCTTTAGGATTAACAGCCTTCTCAAAATACTTGATCTGGATTGTATGTGTCTGTAGGTTAAGATGTATGGACTAAGACTTCATCATTTTGTAAAATAATCTGTTACCTGCAGCACAAGGGTCATTTATCAACATATGATAAATACACAGCAGAAAGATTAAACCGTAGAAAAAAAAGTTCAACAAAAGACCAGTTTCAAACAGCACAATGAGGTCACATTTTTTATTTAATTATCCATTATGCATTTCACTTCAGACAGTAGTTACACAGCTGTAAGGGGTCGTGGATGACGCGAGGACTGGCCACATGCTTTTCAAGCTGCAAAAGAAATGAAAAATAATAGATTCATTGCAGAGACTTAAGCCTGTTCATACCAAAGATTTGCAACATTCTGACACCTGACAGTTTCCACCCATGCTACTATACCAGAGTGGATCCTCTTCATAGCAACGACTCTGTACACCTACTTCCATTTGAACTTCCAGCTTTTTGTAGCTTTATATAATTTGTAGCATATGAATAAGGATAGTTAATTTCCAGTAGTAATGAAATGGCAAAAAAAAGAAAAAAAATCTGAATTTTGAGCTTATTATTTGATAGAGCATCTGGAGAATGGCATGAAATGGGGGTCGTCCCACATAACAGACAAGAGATGTCCACTCTTTGGTTAATTTCTCCGTCTAGTCAGCAGTTCCATCGTTTAGAGGAGACACCAACTCCCATAATCAGCCAAACATTAACTATGGAGACAGCATGTCACCAGGGGAACGGCTGATGACAAACAGCTGACAGTTTGTAACCGACTTGACCAGCTGACTTTGCTACGAGCCAATTGGCTGATCAAACAGGTGACGTGCCTTACGTTCTAAAACCAGCCAATGGCTACTTGACAAGCTGAGTCACAGGCGACGCCATCAGACTGCTGCAACATCCTAAAATGTCATTTCCTCGTTGCAAATCTTTGGTGTGAGCTGGGCTTTACAGGCTACACTGGTTGGAGGCTTCATTTGGTTTAAGGTTACAAAAATGGCACTTTTACAATAGTTTAAACCATTCCAGTTTACATTACGTCATAGTGCTTCTGGATATCAGTTTGTTACCTGCAACACAAGGGTCGATGTATGCTGTATCAGACTGGTCACCTTAAGGGGAAAGTGAGAAAAAAACAAACGAGTTAAACTTGCATCATATGATCAATAGCCTATCATATTAACATACTACCGGTACTATAAGTTACTATTTTGGTAACTGTTCAGCTTGTTGTACAGCTACCACAGAACAGCGTGTGCTGTGACTTCTGTGAATGAGCTTTAGAGAGGAGAGATTTACTTGGCTGGTAGTAGTCGTAGATCTTGACCACGGCTGGCTTCAGGTTCTGCACTTTGTACTCTTGTATGAGCGTCAGGCTGTGGTTGATTCTTATGTCCTTCTGTAACTGTTGGAAGAAGAACAGACCACATGATCACTAACAGATCTGGAGGGACTCAGCTCTCATTGGTCACTTTAAATCCCTCTCACCTCCCGTATGTACACCAGAACATGATCCTCCTTTTGTTCAACACGATCCACCAGCAGGGCACCTTTGAGCTGTGAGGAGACATCAGCTGGGTTACCATGACAACAACTACTACTACGACGACTATGTTTAAAGTTACTGGAATCACTCACCATGTTCAAAGACTCTGGGTCTGGGACAAATCCGGAGAGCATTTTGATATCCAGGATAACCATGTTTGTACTGGACTCCTTTCCACTATATCTGTAATGCAAATACCATCAAAATATGATGTCATCTGGTGCTTTGGAAGGCTCCATTTACAGTTCGTTTGAGCTGAGTTTTAGCCACCAAGTTGTAAACATTCCTCCCCCCGTCCATCCAACGGTTACATAGTTCAAGCCGGTAGATGCAGAGGATTATTTGCCAAAAACGTCAGTATTTGTCAATGTCGTGGATGTGCTTGTTGATTACTTACAGGGATGTTATGTTCAGACTGAGTTTGGGTATGTTGCTGGTGCAGTTGGCCTCTGGTTGGACCAGAACACTGAGGGTGGTATCAGCAGCAGGAGTTGGGACGTTATAAACAAGAGAAATCTAAACAGGGAAAAGAATTCTTTGCTTGAGTTGGTTCAAATGTACAGTATGAAGCATCAGGATTGGTGCTTTATGTACACCAGACCACTGACCTGTATGGCAGCACATGCAGTGCCCTTCACCTCCAGGCTGTAGTTTCCCGTCACGTCCTGCAGCTGCTTCTCCTGGTAGAGCAGTTTGTTGTTCCGATTCACGTCAAACACCAGCTGGCCACCGGGAGACCGGACCGTCACGGTGCTGGATCCCTCTGGACTGAACACCAGAGTGGAGTAGAGAGCCAGAGCCTGAAGAGCCACCACGGTGTCCTACAACACATACAGAAGACAAGAACCAAGACCAGGGCTCTCAAGGTCTGAGCAGAGTTCAGAGGGAGATTTGTGACAGGGGTTTGGGTGGGGACGGGGGTCTGATCTGATCAATCAGAAATATATTTTTTTTATTAAGCATTTCTCTGTGTTATACTATGCATTGTCTGGTCAAAATATAATGAAATAGCCTAGGCTAACTTTTCACAATGGGGGCTGGGAGGTTTTGCGGTAAAAATATTCCAAATTATGGTATTGTTGAAAAATATAAAACTGTCAGAGTAACCCTGCAGCAGATTCAACATGTAGCAATAAGCTACCAAACAGGGAGAGTACACTTGTCCCTCAATCTTAGTCAAAGTCACAAACTGACGAAAGCTGCGACTTGAAATCTGCACTCACTCAGCTGGTGCGTGGCGGCAGGACCTTCTGGACTCTACGGGGACTCTCTTGATCCTCTACCTGTTCCACAGTTTTATTAAAAGGTACGACTACCTATGTGCATAAGTTTATACAGATGTAAGTTATTTTGTTTAAACCTATAGCAGCTTTATCAATTTCAGGTCTCTCCAATAGTTGATTTTCATACAGAATAAAATTACCATTTAAAAAATCTGCACCTTTTATTTGTAGTTTATGGGCTAAACCAATGCTATGGTTCTCGGTATGGTTTAACTGACACTAAACTGTCGAGGTAACGGCCAATGTCGCTGTCCTGTGAGAACTATGCATGTCTAAATAATGAGTTTTAAAATAATTTCCTTTACTTCATAAGCTAAAACCAACATTTAAAGAAACTCTCAATTGAAGAAGCAGAAAAATGCATTGTCACAAACATGAAAATTGGGCCGTTTTCCTTGTGCCATGCCGTCGTTTTCGGGATAACGGGCTGTCAGACAAAATGGGCTTTAGGTCACAGCTAAGCCACACATGTTAAAAATAACTTTGTTCATGTTATTTGTCCCAGAAGAGATTACTGTACATTTGACTCAAAGTCCAGCGTAACCCCCGTTTGGGCTGTACCTGTGTGGAGGAGAATCCTCCGTAATAGTTCTGCTGGCTCGTCAGCCATCTAACGATGCGGCTGGCGTAGCCCAGGTCTTCAGCAGTCGGGGGGGCACTGAGTTTAGCCAGCAGCACATAGGAGCTGGTCTCCACAGACAGAGAGGCTGATGTTTCTGTTGCTGTCTGAGACCAGTGGAGGAAACCTCCTAAAAACAACAAACAGCCATCCACAAAGAGCCCAACAGGCACAGGGTAAGCTTGGTCACAGGAATGAAGCCAGAATGATTTCCTGGAGGAGGACTCACCTTCTCGTAAGCCAACAGTGTCTAGGTGACCCAGTAGGTGAGCCCGGGTCTCCATGTCTCCTGCCAGGGTGAAGACGTACGCCAGCAGAGCTGTGGTGTAGGTGTTGCTGAGGTCACCGATGGACTCCTTGAGGCAAGACAAGCTAGCATTCACCGGCCCATGAACCGCAGGATCCTACAACAGATTATAAGAAGACGTTGTCTTTCACTGCTGCGTTTGTCTCTGGAGTCTGAACTAAACCGAGGGGAAGCAGCGGTCAATTTTAAAGGCTCCACATATCTGGAACTAACTTTCTGATGCTGCCTCTTGACATTTGTTCACTTCTTATACTGCACCTCCTATTGTTGCACTTTACGTTTTCACTTTTAATAGTTACTGAAGTTGCATTGTTGAAAATTGGAACTGTATGACCCCCTTTGGGGCAACTGCAAGGGACCCCGTCACTACCCGATGGGAGACGAGTGCAGAGGAGAGTTGCGCATGCTCAGATTTAAACCGTTTACGGTGTAACGTCATACTTGAAATCTATAAATAACTTTATTACAAACAGAAGCTGCCAACATTCCAGAAGTCTCTCATTAGCAGCTTCTTGGAGGCTACTTGTTGCTAAGTGACGCGTGTGCAACTCCCATCTGCACTCGACTCACTGGGTAGTGACCGAGCCACTCCTGATGGAGATATGAAGGGCTCATTCTAATCAAACATCAATTCTGTTTCAGGTGATTATACACTAATTAAAACATTTCTGCCAATAGACTTCACCCCCCCCTTACATCCTACACACTGGTCCTTTAAAACTAAGAAAAAAAACCTACAGTTCAGAATCTTTGGTGGCATGCCATAAATATTTAAATGAATGCATCTTATGTACATATACACTCCCATTACAAATATCAACTCACATCTATGTACATATTCATCTCCAAGAAGGCAGCAGTGATGTAGGCACTGAGAGTAACTTCATCAGACACACCACCCTGTAAAGAGGAAGCATAAGGAATTAGTGATCTGGTCTGACTCACTGGATGCAGAATGTAGGCCTGGCTATTACTGTATTCTGCTCCCTTTAACCATCTCTATCAGTTTCAGCCAAAGTCAGTCTATCCCCATAGCCAGAGGCATTGCACACAATACTGGGCCTGGTAAAAAAGGCTCTCTATGGCCCGCATCCACAGGCTGTTCATTCTAGCATCTTTTTGGGCCCTCCTCACACGAGGGCCCTGCATACTCTGTCCTCTTCCCTTTGGTTAGTATTCAGATTCCCTGGTTGGTATATAATGGAGTCCTGATAGATTTAACTGACCACCTCCACCATAATTCAAACCATAAACTCTCAGCTCATAACCTCACACTAGAGGACTGATCAGATTGTTTACCATGTAGGTATAGGACTCGATTCAGAGACAAGTCACTTTTGGATGGAAATCCTTTCAATACATAGGGGACTCAAATTTGGTAGAGTTTACCAGATGGGTCACTTTGTTAAAAGAAACATTTTTTTTTAATAAAATGGAGGGATGGGTAAACGCATTTAGTACATTAGTAAATATGAACAATTTGTATATTAAGTTATTACACACTGTACATATTTGTATATAGGGCTATGTACTGTATATACACAGACCGATCACTGTACCTCCAACACTCAGGGGCCTGACTCAGGTAGACTTCAACATTTGTGAAACAGGACACTGCCACTGTTTAGAAATGCTCGTCAGTTGGAAATTGGAAATCCATTTGTGAGTCCCACAAGGCTCTCATGCATGACTCACAATTATGGCATTTGTTTTTGATAAGTGAAACCCGTTGAAATTAATCAGAGGGAATTATTTCACATTGCAAATTGTTGCTTTTATGTTGCAAATTTCGTGAAGTGGGCCCCCAGGCTGGCATTTACTACTGAGACATGAATCAAAGTCCTGATGGTGCATTTCCATTCAGCTACTGCTACAGCAAAAGTGGCATTTAGTAAAATTAACTTCCTGACCTTCAGTTTCAGTTATTGTCATACAAACTCTAGTAAAGAGGGACTTTAACTACCTTCATTATGGTGTGGAAGAGCGTTCCCGACTGTTCAAAACAGCCATTTTTTCGTTGTTTACTTTTCAGCCAAGTCACGGACGCTTCGATGTTCGCTGGGTCAACGTAGATGAAAGTCTGGGCTTTGGCAAACGATCGCAACACAAATGCAGTCAGCCTGAGGAGATTAGAAACAAAAAGACAAGAGGAAGCTCTTATGATCCGTTTAATGGCTCACGACAATCACCTACTCTACAAGTATAAACTGTATGTCGTAGTAAACGTTGCACACCATATAATGTATAATTCATTATTCTTTGTGGATGATTGACCAGTAACGTTCTCACCAAGTGTTCCCTGGTCCTGCTCCAAATGTGCTGTAAGCTCCGTTGTTATCTTTGTAGTTCAGCTGTCTCTGGTAGCCTGTAGAACAATAGAGACCCACCAATTAGGGCATTTACACATTGGATTTCTGATTAGCTGATTTTAGGTGAAAACAGCTCTGTAACTGAATCTACAGCTGTAGTAAACATGTTATGCCTTTAGTGGACCGGTGACTAAAAACATGACAGGAAATTAGGTGAAGAAAGGAATGACATGCAACAAGGTAGTTATGGTGGGGTGGGGGCCTGTTGTCAGCAGCGTAACCCAGAGGCCAGCAGGGTGCCCCTGATCTGTAGTCTCCAATAGGAATGATGAGCACCGTCAAGAGATTATGCACGCCGCTTGTTCCATTTTGTGCAACCAGCACCAGAACGTAGCAGACGGTAGATTTGGCATACGTGTTCTTTTAGCTACCAGAGTAAAATGGAGCCTCACCACTGGTCAGGAAGTTGGTAGCCTTGTTCCTGATGGCTGGGGTCAGCTGCTGGGTGTCTCTCAGGTACTCCAGGACGTAGATGTCTGGGGCAAGGAGCGCCATGTTCTGCTCTCCACATCCATACGGCATCTGCAGCAGCCCATCCAGGTTCTCCAGAGCCCGGCCCAGGATGTCACCTGCCCAAAAACACACAACCACTCAGACCAAACGCTCAACTAACCTGACCTTTACTTTCTACTGGGGCTTCAAAGTAGAAACTGTACGTTCTTATGTTATACCACCTTTTGTTAATCCCGACAAACTAATTTCAAGTGATGGTTTGGAGGTAATTTCACCCTAGGGTCCCTTGCACCATGACCTCAAGCCAAACACCACCGCCCCCCGAGAAGGTTTTACACCTGGGTTCAATATTGGGAGAGTTAGCGTAGAGTAGAGTCATCAGATGAATAGCTTAGCGCAGGGGCTAATGGACCCATGTTTGTATCTCGTAAATGACCCCACTAATAATTCCCAAAATGATACCAAACTTCTACAGTAGTACAAATGGGTTATGCACTCAAAACGATTGATAGGAAAGTTTGTGAGTACACCAGAAGTTTATGTAAATAACACTTGGCTGTTGGCTTCTTGTCTCTGCTGCTACCAGCAGTAAGAGTGCTTAGGGACGTCTACAAAATTACAACACCGAAAAGAAAAACATTTATTAATTTAATGATTAAATAGTTCTACTACAGCATTTACAAAAAAAAAGCAAAAAATATTCTCTTTTTCGGTGTTTTCTGAAAAATCACTTTAATATGTTGACTGTGTAAATGCACTTTGTATTTTGGCTTTACTTTGTCGTGTGGTTAGAATAAAAATGAATCAAATGAACAGATTGCTTATTGATGGAAGCCTTTTCCCTTCCTAGAAGAAAGGGAAAGCAACTCTCAATTCAAATGAATCCATTAGTTTACCAAGTACTGATACTGAAGCACGGGCAGATCCAGCAATGTTCTCAGGGAGTTCTATGTCCATTTCCTCTGTCAAAGCTTGCCCTGTGAACAGAGAGAGAGAACAAACACTCAGCACTAAAATAAAGTCAGACAGTTCAGTGGATCATGTCTTGAAACAGGGTCAGACTGGATTAAGATCAGTCAAAAAATGGAGGGTTCTTTCATTAGGTTGATAATGTATTTAATGACAGTTATGATATTAGTTAATGACACCTGCACTGGACTTGCCACAACGAAACTAAGCGCTATCTGCAAGTAGCCAATGTCTCCATCACATGTTTTAACAAGCAATCTAGTCGACTTCCAGTATTTGTCTTTTCACACGTTTGATGGGCCAGGCCTGCTGTAAACTGTACGGACCTTTTGGGCAGAGCAGCCAGTTGTAGGAGTTGGTCATCTCAGTTCCCTCAGCCTGAGAGGGAAAGAAATGTAAGTTACAGAGTTTCCATTTGGTTAACGGATAGAAAATTCTCCCTTTATCATCTAGTTTTCTAAAGAAATAAAAAATTACCAACCTTTACTATGAGATGTCGTGTGACCACATCAATTCGTCCTCTTTCAGGCACGCTCACAACCTCATTGTCACATGAGATTTGGGATGTCACGGCCTCAGCTCTCACCGACACATTTACAACTCCTAAAAAGAACAAACCGTTTCAAACTTGATTCAGAACAATGACATTTGGTCACCAATGGGGATCTCGCCGATTTCACAGCTAAAAAAATTAAAAGCTTCCTCCACCTCGGCAGCCTGGTAGATAAAAGCTCCAGTCTCACCTAAGGCTGAGGGGGCCATGGTCCAGCTGAGGGTCTTGCGCTCACTGCCACACAGACAGGATGTGTACTGGTCCCCGGAGAGGGGGGTGAGGGTGTAATCTAAGGAGGGGGTTGGAGTCACAGTGACCTGTTCAAGAGAGAATATACATTTTAAACTGGAGATTTAGGGCCAATAATAGTTATTGTAGTCATTACAACAATAACTATTTTATATATATAGCACTTTCCAGATTAAGGTTTACCCTAAAGGTGGGGAAATGGTAAACATGACACCTGCTAAACATCAGCAGGTTAGCATAGCAGGAATGTTAGCATGCTAACATTAGCATTTATAGGTCACAAAAAAAAATTAAAAAATAATTGAAATGACCATGATGCAGCTGGTCAGGTAGTTGAAGGTGGTGGCCTTCAGTTCAAAGTGCTCCCCCCTGATGATGGAGTAGGGCAGGCTGAGCTCCAGGAAGAAGGGCTGGAAGACCGTGAGGTTTTCACGCCGAGCCAAGCCGAAACCCTGAGGGGACAGACAGAAAGCCTCCGTCTCCCAGGTGGTGATGGTGTCCGGGACAGTGAGGGACACATTCTTCGTTCCAAACTCTCTGGATCAGCAGATACACAGACGCGTTACGGTAAACTCAAATACTCGCATGATTAAGATTAGTTAAAAAAAATAAATAAATGAGTGGATTACTAATGTGTCGACTTAAATTACAGTAACACTGCCATGCTGAGTCCTTGAGATATCAGAAACTCAAATGCAGTTATACTGGGTATCATGTGTACTCTAGCCCAAAAAGACTATTCCCATACACCATTTTAAAAGAAAAATGGCCTGTAAAATGACCAATACATTCTGCTAAAATAAACTAAAATTAGACTCCAGGCTTAGGAGCAGTAAATTAGTTCCATGCCATTCATGTGTGGAGGGAGACTGCAGGAAGTCAGTGAGAGACTCTGACCATCAAAACCCTCTGTGGCAAAAAACTCACCCAACTTCCACCAGGTCCCATATCCAGGTCTCAGGGAAGAAAGTGCGGACCGTCTCTACTGGGGATTCATCAGGAGATGGACCATTAAGATCCACAGCAAGTCCATCAGGGACAGGGGCTGCCATTACTTCTCTAAAGGCTATGGTAGGAAGAATGTAGAAAATATTCCATTAGGTAAAAAACCAAAGCAGTGACCTATTTCAATGGGTAAGTAAATATTCAGCATGCATCACTTGGCGCAAATAAAAAAAAAAAAAAAAGTCACCATAGTTTCCATAGCCACGATTATAAACATAGCGCTGGTAGTATTCTCTTCCTTTGTATTGGAGGCATGAAGGCTCTCTGATAACCAGGTTTGTTGCCATCTTCATCCCTACATTCTAGATAAAACAAACGGGCATCACTGAAAAGTTGATAAATGTCAACAATAACTTTAGTAGACTTTGTTTTGGACACTCATTTGTGTAGGAAGTACCTGGAAAACTGTATAAGCGTCAGCTGTCCCATCACCTCCGGGGTATGGCAGAACAGATCTTCTCGGTCTCACAGGCAAACATTCTACACTGTCTTCAACATTATATGGAATATAGGACATTTTTGTGACCGGCAACAATTGAAATATCTGAAAAGAAAAGTTTGGTTCAAAGTTATAAACTGACAATGTTTGATGTTCTATGAAGATCTGACAATTGGGACACACTTGGACACCAAGATACTCCTATATCTTGAGTCGTGGCTGTAAAGTATATTTGTCATATCATTGTCTTTATCCATAAGGCACTCTTACAGAGGGCTACGCCTCACATATGTGATCATAACCTTATACTATAGCATTTTCATAACCGCATGCTTACAACTGGGTAAAAAGAACAATCCGCATTGAGCTGCATTGCATATTTGATAACCATGTACAACTGGTAGAGGGAGAAAGTACAAGTAGATAACAGCAGAGTAAAAAATGGAGGATCCATTTGCAAAAGATTATGCAGAGGTAACAAGTTATGCATGCATATAGTTTGGGTTGATTCCAGTAGTTACCTTGGCTGCATCCAGAGTCTTCCCTGGCTCCTTGATGAGGACGCTCTGGTCAACAGCGCTCACGCCACACAGAGATTCTGGCTGGGCGGTAACCCGCATGATGGTCTCCTCTCCTGGGACGGCCGAGGACGGAGAAAACTCCAGAGACACCTGACAGAGGAAAAGACACAGCGCACCATCTGGACTTTAGTGGGAGAGGAGAACCTGGGATCTTTTCAACCTGACACAATCGTGGCTTTGTTTTCTCCCAGATTGATATTTAATCAAAAGGCCTGTGTTGTTTTTTTAACATTGTATTAAATAGGAATAGTAGGAAATTGGGAGAGACCGAGGAGACGACATGCAGCAAAGGGCCACAGGTCAGACGCCACTGGATTATACCACTCTACCCATGCAATAGTCAGAAAATGGTGGCCCCAACATGTAGGAAGTTAATGCAATTCATTTCAGTGGGATACTTAAAAATAAAATATGTCTTCCATAGATAACTGTCTTTTTCTTCAAGAAAAGGCTACATGCTGTATTTAGGTTTTGTAACAACTAACCAACCCTTTGATTCTCCACCTAAAATCTGACGAGAACAGCCTTTACCACATGTCTGGGTTCTTCTCAAGCTGACCTTTTGACTGAAGCACTGCTCGGTAGAGAAGTCGGCGCTGTTGGCGATCACCGTCTCACTGGGGAGGACGGAGTAAGCCACGACCTGGGACGTCTGGTGCCATGTCTGGAGACACCGTCAGCTTAAAGGACACCTCGCCCTCATTCACTGAAACAACAATCACTCACATGACTCCATAGATCGGCCAGGCTAACTCCAAAGGATCCTTTTAAGACAAGTCACTTTGCTCACCCAATTTAGCTTTGATTTCAACCTGTTCAACTCCTTGTAAAACAATGGCTCCTCTTGATAAGACCTGGGACATTGGAAAGAAAAATGATAAAGAGTAATGCAACATGCCCCGTCTGCGGTGAGGTCATGTGATGAAGTACATAGTGGAAGATGTTTATATGGTTCATGTCAAAAATGACTAGTTGGAGTTCTTCAAAGGCAACAACCTATCCAGAGCAGGATATTTAAGAGACTCAGTAAAATGTATAAAAGGGGAACGCTACAATTTTACAAATCTAAACCACAAGTCTGTATATAGGAGAGTACTACTGCATATTGGGGGAGGGGGGGGGGGGGATGTTACCTTGCATAAGTCAGCATTGGTTGGGGGCTGAAGACACTCTTGGTTCATTGATTTTGATCCTTTTCCCCTAAACTGTCATTTGTGATACTCCAGTGGCTTAATCTCCCCAGACTGGATATTTAACTTTTAATATTTGGATAAAGGTAGTAGAAACGGTTTTACAGTGTTTCCAGTACAGTGCTTTTGTTAGCTGTCAAACTTTACCATTTCTCAACATTTTCAATGCTTAAATGTTGACACACAAGACAAAATCTCCTGGGTAGTGATGTAAAAGTGGTTTTAAAAACATCTTCCCCATGTCCATGTCTATGGTGAGAGGAAAATAGTTCACCCACTCACCAGATAAATCACATCCATAAAGCCCTGGGCCTCTCCAACAACGGTGTACTGGATGGAGAGGTCCTCCTCTTCGTCACAGGAAAGTGGTTCATCCTTCTTCTTCACATCCAGGGAGCTGACGGTCTTCGTATCAGGAGAAGAAGGTGTGGCCAAAGACACCGTGTGATCGTTAGACTCGTAGTATGGCGTTCTGTAAGGACTGTAGCCCAGTGTCGGTGTGTCGCTAACCTAGAGAGCAGAGAAAACAAACACTAAATGAGATCATGGCAGATGAAGTAGAAGAAAGCTTCAGTTTTTACAGCCAGAACTATTTTCTTCTTTTTGGTATAGACAGATTGTTCCTATATGGCACCTTGGTCAGTTGCAGCATATTGAGAAACTATTTGAGGTGTCAGATTTGGACTGTTATCAACTTCATGATGAATGCTGGGTTACAGATTGTAGTTTCTACTTCTTACTTGTAAGTTGACGTCTCCTTCAAAGGCAGCTGTGCTCAATGAGAAAGTGGCGACGCCATCACAGTCGGTTGTGAGATTCTGTAACCAACGCGATGACCACCTTTCACCCTCAAACAGGAACACCGGCATGTCAGGAATGGGTGTATTATTGTAATAAACTGCTTTAACCTGTCGGAAGCACAACGTTGTATCACCGAGAATGCCCACGGCTTCAGCTGCACTGTGTATAGAAGCACATTGAAGAAGTGAAGACCAAATGGACTTACTTTTCCTTCCACATTTGATCCTTGGTTATAGATCTTGGGAGTGTCGGTGAAAGACAGCTTTCCAACAACATAAGAAATCACCGTAGTCTTCTCTTGGGAGCGTGAAATCCCTGTACAAGAAGGCTTCATGTTACAACAACGTGGACGCCATATTGTTTCAATACATGGCATAGTCATTTTGGTATTATAGGCCAACTAACTTTTTTTTGAAATCTAAGTACAATATACGTTAGGACTTGCCTGTCCCCTCCTCTTCCATATTTGCACTGAGTTGCAGTACATCTTGCAGCGCCTTCTGCGCAATTCTCGTGAAAGTTGACATTGTGAAGCTGAAAGTGGCACAGCCTCTCTTGTCCGTCTAGAAAGCACAATTAAATAAGAGTGGAAAAAGTGAAGGACATTTCAAACTTTCCACACGTCAGACCCTTATTACTTAAAAAATTTTGACTGTCAAATCGTCCAACTACTATCTCGAGTGTATAAAAATGAACTTTTACACTCCTAAATTTGTACATGAGACCGACCGATAACAATATGTAGTGTTAAATGTGCACATTATGTAGGAGGCTATGCACCTTGCTTCATAAGACGTCACCATAGCTACTGTACCTGCTTTGTCTCCTTGTAGCAAGGCATCGGGATTACATCGATTCCCTCTGGATGTTCAGGGGTGATTGGACGGGGGTATAACATAGGCATCAACAGGTCGGCACACCTTCAAGTCAACACTGCCTGGCACAGGCTGTCCGTATGTATACCTAATTAGATGAAATGGAGGAAGAAGCCATTCCCTAAACTGGACCCATTTTAGATTATTTAAGAGTAATGAGCAAAAGAGCTTTTACTTACGTCGCACAGACTTCAGCTTTGACTTCTTCCTGATCAATACTTACTTCATCAGGTGCATTTATTTGTAGGTCAAATTTAGGCAAAACTGTGGACAAAGGGATTATTAGCATTTTTGCTTCATTAAACAGATTAAAAGTGATGGTAAAAAGAAAAGAAAAATTACCGTATTTTTCCACCTTGAAGCTGTGCTGTATTTTAGCGGAGCCAATCGACACAGTAACTTGGTAGGCTCCTTCACGGGCCTCAGAGTTCAAGGTGTAAGAAAGCTGCAGTATCTTCCTATTGGAGGAGGTTTCATTCAGCCACTGGCCAATCCTGTTGCTGTTAGAATCCTGTTAAGTGAAGTAAACAACATGGGACAACGGGAAACTCGGGAATACAGGGTTATTTTTTACAGCGCCATTTCTTCTTCCACAGGAGGGCAGATTAAAGTGGGCCACGGTTTGGACACACGCACACACGCTAATATCAGTGGCCAGTTACAGATATATTGGTCTTAGTGTATAATGGGCATTTGTACAGAATTTGCTGCTAAAGTATATACTGTACATTTGTATCATTTCCTTTTTAAAAAGCAAGTTTTATGTAGTATGACAATCCTATCTTAACTTTTGATCCACTTACTACCTAGTCTTGGGAGTTTTTGTGATGCAAAAAAAGAAACTCCTCATCTAATGATGAACATTAGAGGCTGTTAATGTCTCCAGAAAAGGTCCCCCCCCCACACACTTTTTTGGCAAACAGAAAATGCAGCCTGTAAAGCAAGAATTTGTGTCCAAGGTCATGCATGAATTCTGACACGTTACAGTCATCGTTCATAAAGGTCTTGTTCAAGTTGTAAAACAGGCCTCCACACAATGGACTGGGCCGTTATCACATTTGATACCAGAATCTGTCAAACATTCCATAAAGCTTGGACCTGACCGCTCATAATCACTTCATGTTTTTAGGAGATTAACATGCTGAACTTTTAATAGCCTAATAAGTCCACTGGAGCATTTTTGCTTTAAGGCATTTGTATTAGAAGAAAAAAAAATAAAATTACTCCATTTAATATACCCAGTATGTTAAAGTGTAGATAATACTCTTACCTCCATTGAGATTACGTCGTACTGTAAGAGAAAGAAAGATTTGTTAAAGCACAAGCTGCTTTGTATTCCTCGCATCACATTGTCATAATGAGTTAAAGACTGGAGCTCTTATATTATTCTGATTTATAGTTTTCTGGAGAAAAGAAACTGTTCTATTGTAATCTTTAGAATAAATTCCAATGTTATTTCCAATTATATAGGATCATTTGTGACAAAATGTTGCAAAATGAGAAAACACGTGTTGGAATGGATCCATCACTGGGTCAGCAACCTTCAAAGCAGCTTGGTAGGTTTCCCTAAAAAAGGGGCTGTGGTTGGACTACTGACCCAGAGCTTCACCAGGAGCTCAGATTGTGGTTCAATCCAAACTAAAACCTGCACCATTACCAAACCATAGTCACTGATACGGTTTATGAAGGAGACCTGAAGAAAGGAAAGCCCGTTCAAACACTCACCAGCTGATTGACAGGTCTTAACTTGGTATCCAGTGTGATGACTCTGAAATGCACTGAGAGACATGCAGAGAGATTACATCAAGCCTTTCCAGCTCTTCTACAGCAGTGGTAGACATCCTAACAGGCCAGTGATTGGTCTTCTGTTAACTGAGAAATTACACAGCCTTGGATTTCAATAAAGTGGTGGAGAGTTTTGCACGGAAACTGCCGTTAAGGGATAGCACCAATTTTGACATAAGATACCTTGTTTAAATAATATTGTCAGCGTGGGACATTACTAATATGATATCCAGAATGGGGGGACTTCTGTGTTCTCAACTGCAGCAGGGGAAAAGTAGTACATTTCATTTATACTATTATATACACACACTGTATATGCCAACATGTTTCTGGGCTTCTGTGAATTTAACCTCTACGGCCTGTTAAAACCACTTGATATTCTGGGGCACAATCAGTTTCTCACTACCTGTTAGAGCCAGTAGTCAGAGCTGACAGGTTTCCATCATTGTGGGGCTTTATTTTAAAATCCTGGGAATGTCAATATATAAGATTTGATATTGTGGGAATACATTTTACATGAAGTGCTGCATGCACAGCAATTTGTGAAGAGGAAACTTTTCTATATATGGTACCATATTGTGTACTACGTCATAGATCTTTGATTTGATTTATTCACACAACACAAAGTGGCATAAACATAAGAAAAGAAAGTTGTGTAGGTGAAGAAACTCCCTGACACCCCCCCCGAAAAAAAAATGCTTATGGAAGGAATCTCACCTCAATTAGTATAATAAGCAAATACATAAGTCAAGTAATTTAGATAAGTAACCAAGCAAACCTAGATTAATAAAAGCTAATCTAAAGTAACCAACATAAATCAAGTATAAACCATCAGCTCTAAATTACCCGTTTGTCCTGGGAGGTAGATTGGTTTATCCGTTTGGATGAAGGTCATTGGTCGATAGACTTTGATCAGAACTTTTCGGACTTCTTTAGAGTAGAATGTGTCGCCTCGTACCTCCACCTCAAAGTTCTGCACCACTTCATCCTGCACTAAAGGAACCTGGACAAAGATTTTAGAGACACAGAGAGAGCCATTACATCCCATTCAAACAGGATTTATGAATATTTTTAGCTGTTGCAACTTAAATGGTTAAACAAAATAAAAAGCACACATTAACAACAGCAGTTTACACAATTATGCATTTATATTGTGTGCTTTACTTTACAAATCTGTTTGTGTAGGAGTTATGAAATCCCATCAATGGTTTCCAACTAAAATTTTTCCAATACATTTTGCGGAAATGAACAAATCAGGAAAGTTGCTGACCTTAAATTCAATGCACGTATGAAATTCTATACTGGAGGTCTTCTCCAGAAGGGTTGTATTCGCCTCTTCTGACATCAGAGTGATTCTCATCTCCAGAGCCTCGTTGGGCTCCAGGAGACTGGCACAGAATTTGGTCTCAGCGCCAGATTCAAGAACTGCAGGAATGGCTACCATGTACTGCCTACAGCCACAGACACACACACAGTACATATCTCACTGGATCTGATATGGAAATAACCCCAACCCAGAAGATTATGCAGCATTAAATCCTTACCAGTGATCAAGTCATTCAACCACAGGCTATTCTTTTTTTAACTGGGGAGGTAACTTACGGTCCTGCCGCCGCTTGGCCCACGCACATCCAGCTCAAGAAGACACACAGTTTCCATGTCCACATCTGGATCCCAGGATGACCCATGACTGAATGAGATCATCATGAGTCAGCATCTGGTTAATAGTCTGATAGAGAATCCCACCCCATCCTCTATTTGATTTGAAGGTAGCCCATTCAATCATTTAGAGACTTCATGTTGTGGTGTGTAAGGCAAACTGCAATTTACAGTTTAATTAGGTAATGTTTGAAGTCCAGAAAGTTTGTCATCCCAAGTGTGTGTACGCATGTCCATACATACTAACCGCTACCGTTCAGGGGAGGTCAAACAGGAAATCATTCATTTACAATCTGAATGGTACAGATGTAGCGTTGCATACTACGGTAATTTAGCCTATCGCTACTATCGCTAAGCTAAACCAGGTATCACTGACAGGGTCACGAGCATATAGAGCAGGGATGTCAAACTCATTTTCCCAGAGAGCCACACTGGAAAAAAGAATCACACCAAGGGCCAGACACGTAAGAGTTTGACGAGCTTGTTACTGCAGGTCACTTCTTTTAACATTTTTGATACCTTTCTTCCTCATTTTTGTAGCTTTCTCAGACATTAGTCACCTTTTTGTAAATTTATGGCTTTTTCCAACATTTTTGTGCACGGTCGCATTTTTGTTGACAAAGCACCACAGAAGTCATCAAAAGCATCTCTTCTGGGGAAATTTCTGAGTCTCAGACTCTGTAAATCTGCCATATTCTGCTTTGAATGTCAAGTAATTGCAGTTTAAAAAAAAAAAAAGTTGGCGCACAACTAAAGGGGGCCAAAATGTATTGTGGACCCAAATTGATACGGGCCAGTTGACCCCCCCAATCCCGTCATTGCGTCCATCCATTGGGACTGAGACTCGGATTTCTCCAGTCGTCATTCACTTTCCCTTTTAGCTTTTGCTCTTCGTTTAACTTAAAAGAAAGCAACATCTGGAAACTCTTCCATTTGCTTTAGAAGGCTATACAGCTGAACCAGAGTCTCCGATATCCCCGCCGCCCCGCCACTAAACTGGAGAGGAACCAAAATCCCCAAAAGTGAATGGCTTTAATTAAGTGAAGACCCGCGTAGCAGCGCCATGTTTCAATTCCAGCTCCCCGAGTGGAAGTCTTACCTCTTTCAGACCCCCTACCACGGTTGGGCTCAGCTGTCTGATCGGGGGCTCGACGCTCCTTTTGGAAATTGGGACCAAGCCCGTCTCCATCGGTATATATCCCTGGTCATGATGACAATTCAGATCACCTGCGTCCACCCAGGACCAATCAACAATTACCTTAGGTGCTAGAAATGGGTGGGGCTTACACGTCACACATTCAGTGAACGGCTAACATCACATATTGGCTTACTCCAATATCTCACCTTTTTTTATTTTATTATGAAATCTCCAAAAGATTTTGGACAGATTTGGAGTCTCATTTTTTTTTGAACCCACCAACTTGATCTACTCCTTAAACCTTACAGATATCATCTGTTTCTACGATAATTCAGGTGATGGTGCTCCTGAGTATCTAATAAATGTTGTTATTCTGTATGCAAAATTCTATATTCACAAGCAGAAATGTTCTAACTCATCTCCTACTTCTGTACCTTTTCTCATAGAATTGAAATCTCTACTGCTATATTTAACAGTGAGTTCATTTCATTCAGGTGTGAGGATGGTGGACCAGGAAAGACAGGGGAAGGCAACAGGGAGGTCTAACATTAGGTGGAGGTGTCGGGGGAGCCGCTTGATACCAACACATTCATTTCCTAATATTAATATGGAAACACTAATATAGAAAATATATTACATAATGTTTGTTTGACAATATATGTCTTAGTGGAGAAGAACACAGGCAAGGAGTGAATGAGACAGACATGAGGTGGGCGATGACATCACATAGAGATGAGACCAGTGATGACATCACGTAACCAGTGATGACATCACCAGTATGGTTTCTGTTGACCAACGTATTCACCGTGTCCTTTTTGGGGAAAAGATAGTGCAGACAGAGATGGAAACTATAACAATCAGCCTAGATGTCTGACAGTGGGGACGTAATAAACCAATCAGAACGCACATTTAAACATCTGCAACGCATATGCTTGAACGCACACTTATTAATTAATTAATTTATGTTTTATTTATTTTTTTAGGGGGGGGGGGGCGCCAAAATTGTTGCTGCATAGCCCTCTGACACTGGGTAGTTGGGTAGTTGGGCCCCTGCTCCTTGTACACGAACAATGTTCCCAATGCTCGAGTTCAAGTGCAGCTTTTGTCGTCAGTCCCCTTTTTAAACGAACGTTGGACTCGTGGACATTCACTAAAAGACCCTAGGTTGCATTTTGGCCACGGTTTGGGCTTTCCTAGCTTGTTTTGCTGGGTTGTCTTTTTGTGTTTCCTTACTGTAAAGTTATTTATAGAATAATTTACTGGCCTGGCCTAATGCACCAGCCTCATAAATATTTAAGTTTAACGTTAATTTACTTTTTAGCTACCGTTTCAACCTGAAATCAATACCTACAGGCCATCGTAGCTTTTTACTGTGGACAAAAAATAAGAAATCTGAACTAAGAACTTTTATTCTCATCTAAGGAAGTCAATGTTATTGCACTTCTATGGCAAGAATAGCATGCGTGTCAGCATCTTTTATTAAAGTGAATTAGTGTAAATCTCTCTCACGCAGAAATCTTACCTCAACACTAACTTAGGGTAATTTTAAGCATCATAAACATAGCAATGCATGGCAAACATTGCATTTTACCAATACTTTTGAGAGGACCCCCCCCAAAAAAAAACAGCAAAAAAAAAAAGCTAATGCTAATGGATATAATTTGTGTCATGCTGGAAACATTTTAGCCAAGAATGACTGCTGACAGTGATGTATTTGTGATTACAGGAGGATCTGGGGGCCGCAGGGAAAACCCTGTTTGGCAAGCAACACTTTTCCTCCTTCCGGGGGCAGATAATGGTTTCCTGCCCCCCCACAAAAGAACTTGAGGAACGGGCTAAACTTGGATTAGGTAAATGTGAGATTGAAACACATAAGACTCAAGTGTTATTTACTTTGACACCTTATCTAACCTTCTTGCAAAGGAAGCTATGGAATGAGCTGCTTTGAATTTGATGTTGGCTTGAGCCTGTCTGGTCCCATTTCTTATACTGTCTCTATATTGGGAAACAATTGACTATGTTAAAATACATTTAGCATTTGTTTTAAAGAAATATTATAGAGCAGTTTCACTCTTTGATGCATTTTCACAAGTTTCCATGTAGCCATTTTATCCTTCAAAAAAAAAAGATAAACCTTCATTGATCCCCACAGGGGAAATTCACGTGTTGCAGTAGCACAGAGACAATGGAGAATAATGTTCTTACTATTTGCAGATGAATATAATAAGAATGTAAAATGTTTCCATAAGAGACCAAGTGTGTTTTGGTGTATGCTTATTTAGCTTAAGCCATAACTATAAGATAGTTAGGATCACAGTGGCCTCGAGCAAAGTACATTGAGTAATAATAACAAATGGGGACGAGACATAAAACAGTGGCCCCCACCCTGGTGGGTGTTGTGTGAAGATAGCAGTCCTGGTGAGGAAGAAGAAGAAGAAGAAGAAGAAGAAGAAGAAGAAGAAGAAGAGGGGGCCCAAGAAAGAAAGTATAAGAGATGAGGGGAAGAATAGATCGGGGCTCACGAGGTCTGTCAGTCTAGAGCTATGTGGACCGGCTCTGGCTTGTTGTCTGTTGCTAGGGAAACGTAGTCTCTGCGTGCTTTGTGATCCCACAGATCTGTGTATTGAAACTCTGATGCTTGGCTGATTAAACGAATGCATTTGACTTTATCTTATTGTCTTATTTGGCTCTTGCTTGGGATCAGTGTAATTCCAATTTAACGAATGCGCGGGGGTATATAGGTCTTTTATTTGGAGACATTGAGAGGAGGAAATCCCCAACAATATAAAAAAAAGTCACTTTTGAATAGAGTTGCTTATATTTAGAGACAAAAAAGACAAGAATATGAAGAAAAAAAACCACAAGAACAGACACAGTGATCAACAAATCAGTTAATTTCCTGCAGCTGGATGCAAGCTGCAGATGTTTTTGCCCTCTTGCGGTCTCCTCTCCGGGTGAAGAATCCCACTATGAGCACCATGACGGGCAGAGCCACACAGAGCACGATGCGGCTGATGGGCAGCTCGACGGGACAGTCTATGGTGGGGGGAGAAGGAATCAGATTCTGGGCGGTGGGAGGATCTTGGAACAAAAAGGTGGAAGTGAAGTACAGAAAATCAGCCGTGCGGTTTTCTCCCGTGTTCACCTGACACCTCCACTTCCTGTTGTTGTCGTCCCTCCGGAGTTTAATGACCAGCGTGATGTTGCAGCGAGTGAGGATAATCTGCTCGGACCTGCGCAGAGGAGAAACAAATGTTAAAAAAACACATCGGTGAGCCACGCTGTTACACTGGCTGACATGTTCCTTCATCACCATGAACACACACACACACTAGTTTATTTTTGACTCAATCCCACACACACCGTCCAGTGGTTCTCAAACCTTTTTCACATCAAGGACCCTTAAATTGACACAAACTAGACCACGGACCCAAAAGATTTCGGCCCATTGTCCCCCCACACCCGATAGGATATTTGCTTTTAGATGTTTTAATACAGAAAGTGTATGAAAGTGTATTTGATCAAAACATACTGTACATTCAGTCATTGTGTAACTGATGGAATTATAGTGAAAATAAGTGACTCCCCTTTATGCTGGGGACCCCCATGGAACCCCCTCAAGGACCCCTGGGGGTCCCCGGACCCCGCTTTGGGCACCACTGCACTAGAGCACCGAATTAATCCGATGCTGAAATTAGTCCCAAAGAAATGCACATTTCCTCCTGTTTGTTTGATTTAAAAAAAAAAAATCATCGACCAAAAAAGTATATATTTGCGAGTTATTTTAAAGAACCAATGTGCTCTGGGCTGAGAAACGAGTACAAAATCAAAATATCTGGGCCCAGTAAATTATTCATATCTTTGATCGTGTTGATTTATGAAAGTAAAAACAAATCCCCTGTGCCAATCCAGTTAAACCTGGAACCGTCATAAAATCAATTACTATACAAATGTGTGGGTGGTGGTACTTCCATCTGTAAGGTTTTTTTTTAGTTTTATTGTTAAAACTAATAAAGATTTTGGTTAATAAAAAGTACTTTTCCTCAGAAAAGTAACTATCACACAACGCAGATCCCAGTGAGTATTAAAGAGCCCCTATTAATCTTTTTTTTTTTTTTTTTTTTCCTGTCTTTTAGTGTGTTATATTGTTTGGTGTGTATGTAATAGATGTTTAAAGTACAAAAATAACACATTTCACTGCAAATGGAGCTTTTCTCTCCGACAGACTTTTTCTCAACTTTCTGAAAATGCCTCGCCTACATTCCTATTTAAAATTCCTCATATAGTGATGTCAGTCATTGAGAAAGCCAGCCCAGTTTTTCATATGTGCTGCCCATTGGTGCTGCCTGAGCAAGAACAGCTTGTTTGAATTTGGTTGACCAATCAGAGTAGACTTGGCTTTTCAGGAAGGCGGGCCAAGAGCTCTGACAGAGTGTTTCAGGCAGAGGAGCTGCAGCGATTTAGCCTAGAAATCACAACAGCAAATGTAATTTGCAGCCAGGGGTCAGTCTAGCACAGGGGTGTCAAACTCATTTTCCCAGAGGGCCACACTGGGAAAAAAAAAGAAAAAAAAAAGAGAATCACACCAAGGGCCGGACACGTAAGAGTTTGACATGCTTTTGTTACTGCATGTCACTTCTTTTAACATTTTTGATACCTTTCTTCCTCATTTTTGTGGCTTTCTTAGACATTCGTCACCTTTTTGTAAATTCGTGGCTTTTTCGGACATTTTTGTACACTTTGTCGCATTTTTGTTGACACAAAGCCCTACAGAAGTCATCAAAAGAGTTCCTTCTGGGGGAATTTCTGAGTCTCTGAGTCTGTAAATCTGCCATATTCTGCTTTGAATGTCAAATAATTGCAGTTTAAAAAAAACAACACTTTCCTGTGTTTTTTGTTTGGCGCACAACTATAGGAGGGCCAAAATGTATTGTGAACCCAAATTGATATACGGGCCGGATCTAAATCTGCAAAGGGCCGGATTTGGCCCGCAGGCCTTGAGTTTGACACATGAGGTCTAGCAACTCTCCGTTGGCTTGCGAGCTGGAAAAACCAAACTCTAGTCAGGCCAATCACATCGTGTATATAGAGTCGGTGGGCGGGGTTTAACATAATGACGGCAGAGTTGGTCTTTGGAATCGGCTTTGGCCGTGACTCTGGAAGTCTTGGAGTTCAGCTTTTCTTTGAGAAAAGAACAAAGAACGGCACTGAAGTCATTCTTAAAATAAGGAAGATGTGTTTGGAGTTTTGCCGACCGGATACGGCAAAAGTTTAATCTATCAACTAGCGTTGCTCTGGTTGGTTGTAGCGCTATCCTATTGCGTGCAGAGGGGAATTTGAAAGACAAGCGTTTATCCCGCCCCTCGGATTGACCCCTGCCAATGGAGAGTTCCCAGACCTCAACATCTGGGGTTGTGGGGCTGATGCTGGTCAGGCTAGCAGCAGTGGGCAGTATGAGAAATGGGCAGTATCCAGAAATCCATGTTTTTTTTTAACACATCAAAGCATGTACACCTATTCTAGTAGACCCTAAGAGTACAAATATGATGCTGAAAGGGAGTATAATAGGGGCTCTATGACAGAAAGCTGAAAACCTGGTGTCTCTGGGCAGCGTGGTACCGTCCTCAGCCACCCAGCTGAGATTGAACCCGCTGGAGTATGACTTGCAGCTCCCAACGTCATAGTAGGTGAAGAGGATGCAGCTCAGGGAGAGGTTTCCTCCGGGCTGCAGGTCGGTGAAGGTGGAGGTGGAGGTGATGGTGAGGAGAGACAGGTAAACGTCAGCAATGCCTTCTGCGTGCCGCAGGCAGCGGTACGAGCCCGCATCTTCCACCATGAGGCCGCGGAGGCTGAGCGAGCAGTTGGGTTCGATGGACATGCGGCCGGCCTTGTCTGAGCGCGCTCTCACCTGCCCCCCGCTGACTTCCTCGGTGTAGCGGCCTCCTTTGTAGAAGGTCCAGCTGATCCGAGAGCAGTCTGAGGAAAGCTGGTTGACACACGGCAGCAGAACAACGCCTCCCAGTCTGCTGTACACAAACACTGCATCCTTTACGCACCGCACACCTGAAATCACAAAAGTCACACGGATGATGACTCCCGTATCCTCTAAATCCTCCACCCAAAGCCGACCATAACCAATTTTGTGCCCTACGCAAGATTTTTTTTTCCACCTTTTCTTTACTAATTATACAGCTAAACGTGATTATGACATCATTGCCCTACACAAGATTTCAGCTGTTTTCGCCTTTTAAGCTTTATTTGATTTTTTTTTTTTGCATAATTTTTGTTGCTTTTTTGCATCATTTTTTGTTGATTTCTTTGATGTGTTTTTCAACCTTTTTTCTGTGGTTTTTCCAAAGAACTTTAAGCATTTTTTCAACATTTATGAATTTTTTTTAAACTTAAATTTTAGCATTTGCCTATTGTGATTATTGATTATTATTATTATTGACTACCGTATCCTCTAAATCCTCCACCCAAAGCCGACCATAACCAATTTTGAAGCTTTCTTTGATTTTTTTTTTTTTTTGCATAATTTCTGTTGCTTTTTTGCGTAATTTTTTGTTGATTTCTTTGACGTGTTTTTCCGCTTTTTTTTTTTAAATGTTGTATTTCCAACATTTTTTAAGCATTTTTTCAATGTTTTTGTCGCTGTATTTAAATACTTTGGTCACTTTTTCAATGTTTTTGAAATTTTTTTAAGCTATTAATTTTAGCATTTGCCTATGCTGCCATTTTAAATAATACTGTCAAATGCTCAGACGTGGAGAATTTAAAGTAGATGGCCAGTGTTGGAGCTATTCAAAGTTTTGATATATTTAATAGTTAAATATTTACTTTACTAATTATACAGCTAAATGTGATTATGACATGAGTGCCCTACGCAAGATTTCAGATGTTTTCGCTTTTTAAGCTTTATTTGATTTTTTTTTTGCATAATCTTTGTTGCTTTTTTTGCGTAATTTTTGTTAATTTCCTTTAAGTGTTTTCCCGTTTTTTTCAACATTTTTTGTGGTATTTCCAACATTTTTTAAGCATTTTTTCAACGTTTTTGTCGCTTTTTATCAAGGTTTTGTTGCCTTTTTTTCAACGTTTTTGAATTTTTTTTTAAGCTATTAATTTTAGCATTTGCCTATGCTGCCATTTTAAATAATACTTTCAAATGATCAGACGTGGAGAATTTAAAGTAGACGGCCAGTGTTGGAGCTAATCAAAGTTTTGTTATATTTAATAGTTAAATATTTACTTTACTAATTATACAGTTAAATGTTATTATGACATGAGGGCCCTACGCAAGATTTCAGCTGTTTTCGCTTTTTAAGCTTTATTTGATTTATTTATTTTTTTTGCATAATTTTTGTTGCTTTTTTGCGTAATTTTTTGTGGATTTCTTTGACGTGTTTTTTTGCTTTTTTTTTTTTTTTAAATGTGGTATTTCCAACATTTTTTAAGCATTTTTACAACGTTTTTGTCGCTTTTTTTAAATGCTTTGGTCACTTTTTCAATGTTTTTGAAATTTTTTTAAGCTATTAATTTTAGCATTTGCCTATGCTGCCATTTTAAATAATACTTTCAAATGCTCAGACGTGGAGAATTTAAAGTAGATGGCCAGTGTTGGAGCTAATCAAAGTTTTGTTATATTTAATAGTTAAATATTTACTTTACTAATTATACAGTTAAATTGTTATTATGACATGAGGGCCCTACGCAAGATTTCAGATGTTTTCGCTTTTTAAGCTTTATTTGATTTTTTTTTTGCATAATCTTTGTTGTTTTTTGCGTAATTTTTGTTGATTTCTTTAACGTGTTTTTCCGCTTTTTTGACATTTTTTGTGGTTTGTTCAACATTTTTTAAGCATTTTTTCAACGTTTTGGGCATTTTTTTTAAGCTATTAATTTTATCATTTGCCTATGCTGCCATTTTAAATAATAATGTCAAATGCTCAGACGTGGAGAATATAAAGTAGACGGCCAGTGTTGGAGCTAATCAAAGTTTTGTTATATTTAACAGTTAAATATTTACTTATTTATTTTGTTGCTGTTCTGTTTTAATTATACAGCTAAATGTGATTATGACATAAGCACAGGTGGAAAAAGTACTAAAATATTGTACTCAAGTAAAAGTAGCAATACATTAATGAAATATTACTCAAGTACAAGTGGAATTACCTATCTGAAAAATGACTCAAGTAAAAGTAATATGTTCATTTATAATGTACTTTAAGTAAAAGTTACTTAGCTACATTTAAAAAAGAATCTCTCCCATGTAGTAAAAATAGCACAAGGGGTCATAAATCCAAAACTATTTTGTTTTTAATTAAAGAAAAATCTATACAAATGTATAAACATCTATACAAATGTAATAACAACATGTAATAACAACAGAACACATTATTTTAGTTACTTTAGGTACCTGTTGGTGCTTTTGTCTGGAGGGCTTCTGGTTTCTTACCAACAGAGATGCCATTGTTTTTTCTTTGGATTGTTTGCTTGCCAGAAATGGAGAAATCAACCTCACAAAAGGCCTTGTCTTGACATTTTTCAGTCCCTGCGTGATATTTATTCCTCAGTGTATGATTTTGAGTTTTTCACTTAGTCTGAGGACAAACCGCCACAACAGCCAGTGTTACATGAAAAGCCATGATCTTTCAGATTTCGTGACACTACAGCTCTTTCCCAAACTGCTGTTGAGCTCGTATAGCCCTGATCACATGGTGCACGTCTAGAACTTGTGAGCAGGGAAATCAAAGTTTTCCTTCTCGGAGAGTTTAATTTGAATGATTTCGAGAGGCCGGAAGAGGTAAAACCATCCAATTATTTCTGATGTGAGGTCAATCTAAATGTAACACTGTTGCACAGCTATAAACAAAAAAAAAGGAGAAATTCTTAACCCTTGCGCCCATTATGTCTAAAAAAAGCAGAAATTATGAATTATTTTGACTAATAGTTAAGATCAGAGGATGTTGAGTGAACCACAGTTTATGTCAAAGTTTAGTCAGGAGACCCTTTTTTTCCAAATGCTATAAATTTGAATAAAACAACCAAAATCCAACGTAAGTAATCATTCATTTGACCTACGATGAATGTTGTCACTCCCATACAACATCAATGCATCCAAACTATTTTTGGGCAACTTGGTTGAAAGAAACCCATATTTTGGATATAAAAAACTTTAAAAAGGGGTCAAATTTGACCCTAGGACAACACAAGGGTTAAAGACTTCTTTGACTGCAACCCAAAACCAAAAACTGGGCTCAAATATCAGGACCAGACCATGACGAATCCAGCAGTTGAAATAACAATTCTGTTCCCTCAAGTACTGTCCTCAAATACAATGTTGAGGTACTTGTACTGATTCATGCTGCTTTATACTTCTACTACATTTCAGCTGAAAATATTGCAGGCATACATTTTACTCCACTGCAGTTACAGCGCCTGACAGCAATATGTTTTACATAAAAAAATTAAATGCATCCTTAAAGATTTAAAAAACACATTTGTTTGGCTTGCAGCTATCCTAAACACAAAAAAAGAAGCTTTTGGGACCTCTTATCGTGTATTTCAGATGAGTTGGTAGCAGTTCCACCAGATTAAATTATCCAATCATTTATAAAAAGTCAAAGATTAGAGAAATATCAGATTTGTAAGTTAATATAAAGCAGCAGCTCCTGCTTACTTTGATGCATCATTATCAGTCTAATAATTTCATATGCAGCCGGTCACAGGGGTCATTCTTTCTGCAGAAACCAGGACAAGGCACTTACTTGTAATACAGTATGTGACATATATAATATATACATAGTAAAAGAGTATTTTTTTACGTGTTGTATTGGTACTTTTACTTCTGTCAAGCAGCGGAGTACTTCTTCCATCACTGAATAAATTAAAACCCTAAAGAGATCAAACCAAAGCGTACCTGGGAGAAGCAGACTGGCGAGCAGCAGAACTCTCATCAGGTTTTTTCTGCCCGTCATGTCGGAGGTGTCAGCGCTTCGGCAAGCCCTCTGTGTCTCTCTGCTGCTGGTGCTGCTGCTGAACTTTCTAGAAGACTTCAGTCTTCATTTCCTGTGTTACACTGAACTGAACAGGACACACGCTGGCTCACCTCAGGGGTGTTTTCTGTCTCCCCTCCTTAATATTCGTTCACACAAACATCTGTCAAAGTGACTATCGGAGCAGAAGCATTCTAACGTTTTGCAGATGATTCTGTGCTAAGCTGAGGAAAAGTTAAGGGCAGTAACAGTTGACCACAGGATCGACTCTAGAATCAGAGATTTTGGGGTGCCTGGCACCCTTTTAACATCTTTTTTTTTTCTTTAAACGTAATTTCTGCGTGAACCGTGCATTTTAACATCGTTTTGGACCATCATGATAGGGGGGAAACACTGAATTATGTAAATAGAAAGACAGTAACAATTCTGATTGATTACTTTAATGCTGAGCCACAGGGCCATTAAAAGGTGAGGGGGTATTACAAATGAAATTGGATATTTATCTATGGAAGGGCAGACATTTCCAAAATGCAGTATCAATAACTTTGGAAAATTAGACATTCATGCGATTTTGACTGCTTGCTGACAAGCACTATTTTCTAAAAAATAGTTAAAAATGTTTTTCTGAATGATCTAGGCATCTCGATTCTGGGTTTAGTTCCACGAAGCTGTGATATCCCTAGAGCAGATCTCCTTAGCATACGCTAACACACTTTCTTTTTTTTCTAGATGAACGTTTAGGGGTGTTTCAGGGCTAAAAATCACCCCTGGTTGACCACTTTGCGTCATGGTAAGGAGTCTTTCCTTAAGGTTAAAAGGTCCCATGGCATGAAAATGTCACTTTATTAGTTATTTTTTTAACATTAATATGTGTTCCCCCAGCCTGCCTATGGTCCCCCAGTGGTGATAGGTGTAAACCGAGCCCTGGGTATCCTGCTCTGCCTTTGAGAAAATGAAAGCTCAGATGGGCCGATCTGGAATCTTGCTCCAGATTAGGTCATAAGGAGCAAGGTTACCTCCCCTTTCTCTGCTTTGCCCGCCCAGAGAATTTGGCCCACCCATGAGAGAGAGACATCATGGCTTTCAAACGAGCAAAGTGGCAGTTGGTCAAGACCACACCCCCACCCTCCACCTTGGGACTGGCTCTAGTGGCTGTAATTCTGCACCAAGGGAAAGAGACTTAAGATACAGTATTAGGGGACCACTAAGGTCTATATAAAAGAGACTTCAGATACAGTATTAGGGGACCACTAAGGTCTATATAAAAGAGACTTCAGATACAGTATTAGGGGACCACTAAGGTCTATATAAAAGAGACTTCAGATACAGTATTAGGGGGACCACTAAGGTCTATATAAAAGAGACTTCAGATACAGTATTAGGGGGACCACTAAGGTCTATATAAAAGAGACTTCAGATACAGTATTAGGGGGACCACTAAGGTCTATATAAAAGAGACTTCAGATACAGTATTAGAGGGACCACTAAGGTCTATATAAAAAGAGACTTCAGATACAGTATTAGGGGACCACTAAGGTCTATATAAAAGAGACTTCAGATACAGTATTAGGGGGACCACTAAGGTCTATATAAAAGAGACTTCAGATACAGTATTAGGGGGACCACTAAGGTCTATATAAAAGAGACTTCAGATACAGTATTAGGGGACCACTAAGGTCTATATAAAAGAGACTTCAGATACAGTATTAGGGGACCACTAAGGTCTATATAAAAGAGACTTCAGATACAGTATTAGGGGACCACTAAGGTCTATATAGAAGCATCCAAAGAGCACCATGTCATGGGACATTTTAAATGGGTCTAAAACCAGTTGCAGCTGTATGACCTCTACTATAGGCTGGCCCTCAGGAAGGCCCATGTCATGAATTTCACCAACTCTTAGTTTGTTTTCATCTGGATTTGCTTAATCACTGAATCTCCTGTCATGTCAGACACTCTCAGACCCTGCCAGATTACCTTGTGGGTTACTGATTTTCCCTCCAGCGTTACTTTATTACTCAGTGTTACTTCATGTGTTCGGCATTCAGCTGTCTTTTTGTGTCTTCATCTGAATTGATCTCACATTTGTAGT
This sequence comes from Perca schrenkii, assembly GCA_025617405.1. Lineage (NCBI taxonomy): Eukaryota > Metazoa > Chordata > Actinopteri > Perciformes > Percidae > Perca > Perca schrenkii. The sequence goes on along the minus strand of CM046789.1, from coordinate 6,645,999 downwards.
TTGTCCCTGTGGTTCTGTGATTTAGAACCACTGGTCTAGATTGTTTTATAAAGTGATTATGTGTTGTTGTTTTTTAATGATGAATGTGTTTTTATACCTGGCTGGTGGGATAATAAAGTCTGACAGCCGGTGATCCATCAGCCTTCATCCTTACTGTCATGAGAGACACTAATAGGAGACATCAATAAAATGCTGTTTGAGTGACTCAAAAATAGGACTATTCATTCGCAAATGATCTAATCAACACACAGCTGCCACTTTCTTTCTTTTTTTAAATGTGAAGGCTCCTTGTCGTCCTTGGAATCAGTAGTTTGACAAAATAATCTGAACATTTAGCAGCTTGTTCCAGAGCTTTCAACAGCATCTCGTGGTTAAGAAGGCAGACGCAGATCATCATTAAATGCAGTTGAAAAAAGTAGGTAAGTGGGCTTTGAGTTAGGATTATTTTGTTGTTACTATGGCTTCCTTCATAACTATGTGAAAAGTAATGGACTTCTGCAACTCTATTTTACATTATAGTGCAAAACATGCAACCATAAATTACAACAAATAAAATAAAAAAATAAAAAACATTAAATGCAAACTGTTTATCTGTTATTTCCTTTGAAAGGAATGTTTGACATTTTTGACTCACTGTTTTGATTCCTTGTGGTGTATACAGTCTGTCTTCTATGCTGCTGTAACAACTTGTTGTCATTTCAACAAAACTTTGGGGAACTAAAAAAACTGATTTTGAGACATTTTTGCTAAAATTAATAATAGACAAACAGACTCGGTACCAGACAAGAAAAAATGTTAAATGCCGTTTTAAAAAACCCTCTGACATCTTGTGAATAATTAGTGGTTTTGTCACTGGATGTTATAACTTCAATTGTGTGTTCAAAACATAATGTTTAAAATAAATGGGTGGGAGGCCCCAACCATGAACTGCAACTTCCGCGGTTCGATCGGTGAGGGGCTTTTGTTGCACGTCATGTTGCATCTCTCTTTTTCATCATTTCCTGTCATGTCTGAACTGCCGACTCTAATAACAAACTTATTTAAACTGCCTAACCATATGAAAAACAAAACCCCAATGTCAGACTGAGTAAATTAAAACTCAAACTGATTGTAACTAATCAGTGTCACTTTTCTTGTAATGTGACCCAAGGTGTGAAATGCAACAGTGTGCAACATTCCTACGCCCAGCTGGGCTGGTGTGGTGTTAAGAGCAAGCGTGATTGTGACACAATTGTGGTCAAACTACTGTAGGTGGCATGTCCATGTTCATTTCTCTGAACAAAGGAAGGAAACTCACTTCGGCCTCATTTTTTTGCTGGAGAAACTAAATTCTCTTTCAAATCTTCACAAGTTGTTTGTGTTGTTTAATATTATTTTTTTTACCACACAGTTCTGTTGAATAAAAAAATAAATAAAAAAAAGCCATTAGGGTGCCTGGGTAGCTCACCTGGTGGAGCACGCGCCCATGCATGGAGGCTCGGTCCTCAACGCAGTGTCGTTGCCCCTCTCCGTCCCCTTTCATGTCTAAGCTAGCAAAAAAATTATCCGAGTCTGAGAGCATTCACATATACTGAGTGTGAAAAAGGACATGATTTGCGATCAAAAACAGGAGACTACCATGCTAACAGCTCCGTGAGTCTGAGATAAGTGCTAACATCAGTATGCAACATGCTCACAATGACTACGCTAACATGCGGATGTTCTGCAGACGTTCAGCTGCCACGATACTATCTTCACCAGCTTAGTTTAGCGTGTTAGCATGGGCTAATCACAAAGTACAGCTGACGCTGATGGAAATGTCATTAGTTTTGCAGGAACATAGTCATAAACCAAAGTGTTGGACAAAATGTAAGTCTCGCTTTGCCAGACCCTCCTCCCACAGGAGGAGGGTCTGTCTAGTCCACACAGCATTCCTGGATGGGAGAAAAACATGCTTACGTTGATTGGCATTTCTTTAAACCAATCACAATCGTCTTGGGCAGCGCTAACCACCGGACGGAGCCACGGTGCCTCTGCAAAATAGCCTCGGGAAGGAACTTGTTTTGGTGGAACGTGTACGTTCAAAAGTTGTTTTGGTCAGGCAGCAGAAAACTCAGATTGGACAGATAGTCTAGCTAGCTGTCTGGATTTACCCTGCAGAGATCTGAGGAGCAGTTAACCATAGTCCTCACAAATCAGCCGGAGGTTAGAACGCCAACACAAAGAAAGAGTAACGGACATCTGGCCGAAAATAAGGACATACGGTGGAATTTCCGGCGGCACCGGAGCAATCCCGGAAGTGGAAGTTTGAGGATATAGATCAAACCCTAAATGTAATATGCAAATTCATGCCCCTCTCAGGCTGAATTGAACTAACTGTGGTGATCCTCTGACTTTTCATCTAGCACCATCATAACGTCAACATTTGTCTAGTCTATATCCACGAAGTTCCACTTCCAGGATTGCTCCGGTGCCACCGGAAATTGTCCGTCACCTTCCGCTTTCTTAGTGTTGTAATTTTAAACTCTGGTGTCTTGCAATGCGAGATTAGGGTAAACATTAACCTGGTGCATCATAACAAATATTTGAGGGTTGCTTCTTGCTTGTGTACAATTTACGCCAAAGGTTCTGAGAATGTCTTTTATATCCGAGCTAAATTGGTATTGTAACCGAAATGTCCCTAACCTAATCGATATCGGCACGAAGATGTAATCAAAACCGGGACCTTGTGAATTGGAATCAGATCGACTTGGGAAATCATTGCCGATATCCAGCCCTAGTTACATTTAATAGCAATCCATGCAATAGGTGTTGAGACATTTGGCCCAAAGCAACATGTGTTGACATGGTGGCGAGAAAGGAAAGGTCAGAGGATCACCAAAGTCAGCAGGATTCATCCTCTGGGGATCATGAATGTCTGTACAGAAATCCGTTATTAAGCTATTTCAGTCTGGACCAAAGCGGTGGACCGACCAAGATCGTCATCCAATTGCCCTGGTAGGGCTAAAAATCCTGCAACATTCAGTTTTCTCACATTAACACGTAAAAATCTATCTATCTATTAATGGATAAGGTACCAGCAGGTTTTGGAAATATGCCTGAATGCTCTACATAACTAGTTTTGTGAATTCATTATATAAAACTCAACATCCATCTACTATAGATTACTCTGGTATGATGTACTGTATATATATTATTATGGGTAATATAGCGGGGGTAGTATGGAAGTTTAAGCTCAATCTATAGTAATGGATATGTGAATGAATGTTATGTATTTATTAGTGCTGTCAGTTAAACGCGTTATTAACAGCGTTAACGCAAACCCATTTTAACGGCGTCCATTTTTTTTTATCGCAAGATTAGCGTTCTTTTTGGCCTAGCAAACTTTGTCGTTTTTTTCACGTGCTGTTGCAACAACTAGTAACGTTAGAAAAACTACAACACCACACCGGATCTAGCTAGACTGAGGTCTAGGTGCTGAACAGGTGACCCCCGACATTCAGCTGCACCACAGGACAGTTCTGAGGGGAGGAAAGGATTTGGTCATTTAAACTCGAGCTTATGCACTGCTGCTTAACTCTCTGCTTCTGAGGTGCTGCAAGCGTATCACTCCGCCCAAGTAGCAGTGCTTTGCCTTCTGAGAATATAGTTCCCAGTATGTTTACGGTTAGAAGATGTCTGAAACTAAACAACAGGCACGCCACACACACTTGTTTGGGCTGGCGAGCCGGCCAAAGAGTAGTCGGCTAACGTTACATTTTGAGTGGATGGCGAGTGTGATGGCCGAGCACACAGCTGATGGCCGAACACACAGCTGATGCCATTCTCCGCCCCCTCGTCAGAGCCAGGTGACAAAAGCAAGCCGATCCACTTTTCCATGTTGATAAAAGCATTAAAATGAGAAAAAAATAATGGGACAAATAAAACTCAAGGGACATTTAGAATAGATAAAAATGTGCGATTAATTGCAAGTTAACTATGACATTAATGCAATTAATCGCGATTAAATATTTTAATCGTTTGACAGCACTAGTATTTATGCCTGATTTCATGTGGAAGTTGTTGATTGGTGCACAAACCTCACCTCCTACAACAGATGGCTTCTCAGGATGTAACACCATTTGCCTGAAGATGCTCTAGTACCCAAACGTTGCCTACTTTTAAACTTTATATATTTTTGCAAGTTATACAGTATGCGGGAGTTTTCTTCGCAACTTTTGACGACGCACCTGTCTCACGCTGTAGACGTGCTAAGTATTTTTCTGTTGCTGTCAATCTTGAAATTGAGAAGCAAACAGAAACCTTCTAATTTGATCTTTTATTAACATAAAACATATACAGCCCACTAAAAACAAAAAGTCCCAAGAACTTTAAATGTAGGTGGAGTCAGCACGTTGTTATATTTGTGATCAGACGCAGAGCCGACTGTCTGCTCTCATCCAAACACTCACAGAAGAGGTAGGAAGACACTTCTTGTCCTTCTGGCCTCTCTGCTACAGCACGGTCTTCGTAGCAACTCTGTAACCACTGTTGTTTTTCACACTCTGATCACACAGGAAGTGGTCTGACATACACAGCGGCTGATAGTTACCCTGTCCCACTCTTCGGTTAATACAGAGGCTTCCGCTCTGCTTTCTTTTGACAATGCTTGTTCAGCGTTTGTGTTTCATGACCTGTTTGTTTCTTTCAATCTGGGTTGTGGATTGCACAATGTTGTGTGTGTGACGCAATGTGCGTTTCCCCCTCCCTGGTACAACATGTGATATATAGAACTGAGGTATTTCACACCAAAACATATTTGCAAATATCATTTCGGAGAAACTGAAGTTGTTCTTTTCACTGAACTGAGCTGTTATGAGAGCTATGGTTTTTGTTTTTGCACACAAAATAATATGATCAGTTTATAAAATGTGATCCATTGTTCCAGAATAAACTACCAAAAGGTATATGAAGAAGTTAGATTTAGCTCCACCTTGACTCACTACAACATTAAAGTATGGCTTACAAAAATGGATACGTTTGGAGTATATAATAACTATATTCTGTTGCTAATATTTCTGTAATATGAATCAAATAATTTAAATATGGTTATTTTAAACACTTCACAGTCGTAGTACAGCATATGCACATTCATTTAGCAGCTGATCAAGTGCACAACAGGTACCTGATTAAACAATCTTTTAAACTTTGTGAGTAAAAAAAACAAAAAAAAAAAAACACATTTTGTAACTGGATAGTTTATTTCCTAAATTTAACAGCAGCTTTTATTTACATTACACAGGATGTAAAAGAATATTCATTTTATAAGTACCTACAATTCTTTAAGACAAAAGTTTACTTTTTTTTAAAGGATATAAGAATTCTTTGGGCACCTGGTTAGCTTACCTGGTAGAGCGGGCACCCATATATAGAGGATTACTTCTGATGCAGCGGCCGCGGGTTCGACTCCGACCTGCGGCCTTTTGCTCCATGTCATCCCCCCTCACCCCTTTCAAATCTAAGCTGTCCTATACAAATTAACGCCTAAAATGCCCCCAAAAAATTACTTTGAAGGGCCCATCCCTCTAGATTAGAAATGCATGTTATACACATGCTTACATACTGACACCTTGTGTCTAAAATGGCTAGTGTTAAAAATCAAGGACCCCTCCCCAATTTCTTTTTTACATTAGCGCATAAACACGCAGCAACTTCACAAGTATTTAGGAGCAACTTGGTGTGTCAAAACTCTGCCTGTTTTTAATTCAACAGTATGCACCGTTCTCTCCTGTGCTCCGATTAATCACCACCAGGTGAACGTGAGTTTGTGGAAGAAGTCGTAGCTCCTGGACAGGAAGCTCCTCTCCAGGATGTGCGGCCGGATGCTCACCCGGTAGCCCTGACTCTCGATGTCCATCTTCACGCAGTCCAGCAGGTC
>CM046789.1:5957603-5977603 GCA_025617405.1 Perca schrenkii | reverse complement strand
TATCACATCAATACAGGGAAAGGAAGTATACAGCTGTTAAAACATAATAAAATATTTGACACACTGGTATCGGATCAGTACTCCGTATCAGCCGACAAGCAAGTTCAGGTATTGGAATGGGTATTGGGTATTGGGAAGCAAAAACTGGTATCGGGCCATCTCTATTTTCAATAGAGGGATATGACTCCTACTGTTCAAACAGGACTGCAGAGATTTTATGTTGAGGAACACAAAGGTGAAAAATAACTCAATTGTTAAGCAGACGCACGGCTGTCAAACTGCAACGCTCAACCAATGCTATGGTGCCCAAACCATCATTGTTCTCAGCATCTTTTCCTGTCAGTTCTAAAGTGTCCTGCCATTCGAGAGTCCTTCGTCCATTATTGCCCTAATCAGCCACTCAGTTGTGCCATTGTACTCAGCTGTGGCGTTGCAGCCCTTCTTCTGTTTGCTCATGATCACCGCCTGTTCGGCTTTTTTGCTTATTTACCCAATAGAAATTATGTTTGTATTAATCTGATTTTACTTGCTAGTTGGGTTTCAAGAAAATTCTAATTTCTGCCTCGTTTATGATTATTTTTCCAGGGAACAAAGTGCTATGTTCTCACGCAACGCATTCTCATGAACGGGTTAGTATGATATTGTACAAAAAAATATGCACAACCATTCATAAGAGATCCTACGAAATTACAGCAACCGCCGGCTGGTCACGTGACAACCGGTCACATGACCGTAAGGTTTAGCTGTCTTTACAGTTACATTTTGCCAAGAAAAGTTTACTTAGAGCCAGGTACCGGTCATCTTGAGTTGTCAGTCGCTTCAGCAGCTGTTGCAGTTGCGTATAGCCGACAAAAGGTACAATTTGTATGATATACCACATAAAGACGGCGAGCACCGGTCTGTCACATGACCGTTAAGTTTAAAGGTCTTTACAGGTGAATTAAGCCAATAAGAGGTTACTGTGAGCTGGGTACAGAGCACCGTGAGGTGGCGGTAGTTTCAGTGGGCGTTGCAGTTGTTTAGCTGACAAAAAGTGAGTGTCATGTGGTGACGACAGTTAAGTTTAGACACAGCAGCAGTCAATGTGGTGATTACAGTAATACATACGTGAAATACATTCAAATTACAGCACATTACTTTTTGTAGCTTTATCTCACAACACATCAGAGTTGGTTGATGTACAAAGTACAGATCTATGACACCTGAGATTGGGGATCACATCGTAGAATAATGGTTTCGGTTAAAGCTGTAGTGCAAAGTTTCTGTCTCCCCATGAGGAATTCTAAGTAACTGTCGGCGCATCCACATGATACAAGCCTTCCGTGAACGCACACTGCCCCCACCCTCCTCCACGCAGTTGCTAGTAGCCACCGAGGACATGGAGGATTACAAAATGATGATGGAGTTTCCGTGCGCGAAAGTCTCCGACAACACAATCTTCTGAACATAGTCATACTTTGCCATTTTTGGGATCTCTATCTATCTATCTATCTATCTATCTATCTATCTATACTTAAACATACAGAGAGAGTTGTGTCAAGCTGATAGTCTTAATTAGCTTTGTAGCAACTCATTTGGCAATGGCTTGAATATAACGGACATTCATTCATTTATAAAAGTTACACGATATTAAGTAATGCTTTACATATGCACATGTGCCTGCCTGACCACAACCTGGCTTGGAAACCCTTCTACTGACCATGAATGTTTACTCACTATAAAGTAGGCTACACTTTCAAGGTCATCCCATTATTTGGACCATTTTCAAGCAATTATTGTCCAATAAATCTAATAATCCCCTGACTGGATCATTCAATTTATCTACAACAGTTTTTTTTAAAGTAAGATTTGTTTTGACTTTTGTACAAGCTAATACATTCTGCCAGTAGTGCCAGTATAATGGATCCATGAAGGGGAAATCTGCCATGGCTAATACTGTGCTACAAGCTATGAACCTCTATGCTCTTATAACTCGTGTCTCCATCTGGTGCCGTCTGGCTTGAGATCTGGCTCATGCTTTGATATTTTAGTCTTGTATTCACACACTGCCCCCATATTTAAAGATGGTTTTTGCCTCCCACTTGATGAGGATGGGAGTGGGGTTGGGAAGCCTCCCGCAGGTGGGAGAGATGTCCCAGATTATCTTTGGGAAGCTCTTTTGCATATGGGCACCCCATGTTGGCTCTCGATTCAATCATTATTTCTTGTGGAATACATTTAGATTGTGGGAACAGAACGCTCCCTCTGAGATAACTTTCACTGAAAAACTGAGTCTTTGCAGTCTGTTCTGTTATATAAAGGGGATATTTACAAAGAGCAAATCACCAGGAAGATTATTTAAAGCCTAAACCCTAAGTTACAGATAACCCTAATATATAATCAGTTTCAAAAAGCATGAGCGATTGCCTTCAAACATGTTTTATTTGAGGGAAATAAAGTTTTATAAAGTGTGACCAGTTTACGATTATTGAGGCTTTAAGCCAGTAGTTGTTTTTCTATGTCGATAACTTACCAGGAAATTGAACACCTGTTGTTGTCATAGTGACAATATGCGTGAGTGGAGCCATAAACTGTGTCGCTGTTCTCTGGAAGGAGAGCCGCCGACATTCGGGAGATGTTCTCGGAGTTAAGAGGGAAAGTTAGACACAGCGGCAGTGGGTCAGCGGACCGCTAACGTTAGACCCAGCAGCATTGGGTCAGCAGACCGCTAACGTTAGACCCAGCAGCATTGGGTCAGCAGACCGCTAACGTTAGACCGAGCAGCAGTGGGTCAGACCACTAACGTTAGACCCAGCAGCAGTGGGTCAGCGGACCGCTAACGTTAGACCCAGCAGCAGTGGGTCAGACCACTAACGTTAGACCCAGCAGCATTGGTTCAGCAGACCGCTAACGTTAGACCCAGCAGCAGTGGGTCAGCGGACCGCTAACGTTAGACCCAGCAGCAGTGGGTCAGCAGACCGCTAATGTTAGACCCAGCAGCAGTGGGTCAGCGGACCGCTAACGTTAGACCCAGCAGCAGTGGGTCAGCAGACCGCTAACGTTAGACCCAGCGGCAGTGGGTCAGCAGACCGCTAACGTTAGACCCAGTGGCAGTGGGTCAGCAGACCGCTAACGTTAGACCCAGCAGCAGTGGGTCAGCAGACCGCTAACATTAGACCCAGCAGCAGTGGGTCAGCAGACCACTAACGTTAGACCCGGCCCGCTGTTCAGCTCATTCTCTGTAACCGATGCAGCATAAAAGCAAGGTGGAACCAGCAAGCCAGCCAGCTGATGTTAGCTGGCTAACATACGCTTGCTAACTTCGCTTCAACGTTATCCCATCGCCACATCGTTCACAGAAAACGAGCCGAAAAAAGCTGTCACTCGTTGCGATAGCTATTTGTTTTGTGTGGATGAAGCATGGAGTTAATTTGACTTATATAGCAGCTGGCTCTCTGCCTCGTAACATTCAGGGAGAATGAGGCTGCTTGCGAGCAGGTCAGCCACACCCACCTAAGCCTGGCAACCGATAGGAAGATTCTACCGTGACACGTTAGTCAGTCTTTATTATGTGCTTTAATGAAAGTTGAAGGTGTTAGACCTTATTTGCTGCCGTATTACATTTGTTATTCCTAACCCACTGCACGCAGCATAAGCTTTGTACGGAAGCCAATATGCCCCTGAGGACACTCAGTGTGCTTTTCTTGTTGATGATTTCCAGATGTTCCTTATACATTTTTGTTACTGGGATTATGGTTACTGCACCCATTATCACAGTAAAAATGTGCTTCTTAATCTTGTGTTATTTACGTTACATTGTTTCATTCCTGGAAGAGAATGTTTTTTTTTTTTTTATATAATTCTTGTGTTTAAGTTGTGAATAAGATCTAGCGAATAAGGAACAACATGTACTGACCCTCTGCTTCTTATTGTTCTGTTCAGTGGTGGCATGACATTTTCACTTGATTTAAAACAGCAGTCGGTCCTTGTATTCTGTTTTGTAAGAGCAACACTCATCTCTTGGTATAGCTCACTTTCAGCCTTTCCCACTGAAACATATTCACCTTTCCATCTCTTCAAGACACCAGCCCTTTATTAGTCTTAGATGGAAGAAGTAGTGGGGAAATGAATGTTGTCATTAACCAGCTCTTCCTCCAGCTGGCTCTCTGCTGCAAATCTTTGTATGAAATACAGGATTAACTATGCAATTAAATAAAACTGAAGTAAAACTAATATAAAAAGTTAGCAGGCTCTAAATGTATCCTATAGTGATTGGTGGGCATTTTAACAGGAATACAGCGGCTACAGATGACGGCTCTTTTTCGATCCTTTTTCAGAGCCCATAATTTATGCATTGCTATCATGGTGTAAAGACCATTTCAAACAATATATATGTATATTAAAGTGTATATTGTAAAGAGGTACCAACCCTACCTTTAAATAGAACAGTCACATGTTTGAAATGGCCGCAAGACTATCCTCCTCCAAAAATGCTCCCAGATGTTTGTTCAAGCAGCAAAATATGTAGGTTTATAGTGGCCATAGCAGTTATTAAGGGAGCAAAGCAGGAATTAATGTAATAAAGTAAGAGCTCCAAATCACCATTTCCATTTCAAACAAACAGAGGATTTTCACCCGGGGGAGTGGGGTTTGACTCCCGTTTGAAACTAAAGGAAATGGAGAGTTTTGGAAAAGATTACCAAACCTGTCTTTAAAGAGCTTTCCGGCAATGATGGATGGTTATGTCAAACCAACACGGGTCTTTGACCCCAGGAGACCGTTGTTCACGTCCCATTTAAAACTTAAAGTCAACATTGAGTTATTTGAACTTTACGTAACTATGTTACATTCTACGTCATATGCATAATTACGTCATATACTTACATAAGAAGGGAAATAATGTATATTTTTAAAGTTACGTTTTTGGTGCATTTTTAGGTCTTTATTTGATAGGATAGCTGAACATATGAAAGGGGAGAGAGAGGGGGAATGACATGCAAAAAAGGGCTGCAGGTTGGAATCGAAAACGCGGCCACTGCGGCAAGGACTGAGCCTGTGTACATGGGGCGCAGGCTTAATCAGGTGACCCACATAACGGGACGTATACTTATTTTAACCCAAACCGAAAACTTTTGTAGTTTAGTTGCCTAAACCTAACCAAACTGTGACTGTTTCACAACATTAACTGTGACCATAAAGTTTAGGTATAAGGATCCACCGGTAGGGCCGCTAATTTAGGAAACACACCCCGTTGGTCGTATTGGGGGGTAGGAACAAACTACCTATGTTGGTCGCAGGACTTATTTGGTTTATAACCTGTGCCTGTGCGTACATTTCTCACATGTAAAATTAAGTGATCAAAATTTAATTCCAAATATGGATCATAGAAAAAACTCCAACATGAATCAGACTAATCTGTAACGGAGAACATTTTAAAACTGACCATATCAGGTCAGTTTTAAAATGTTCTCCGTTCATGTGTGAGTGTGAGTCCACACAGTGCCAGGAGTGCAGACGATCCAGTCTCTTTATGAGCAGAGCAGCTAGTGGAGTAGCAGAGGCCTGTGGTTGGTTGGTTGGACAGTGGTGGCACCTCTGAAGTGTGGATGTGTGGAGCTGTGTGAACCAGCTGCTGTAGAAACAATGACCAGAGTGAAGTATGGGTTTGAAGTCTATGGGGAGAGAACGCACGATTTACTACAGTCAGCAATTTAACTGCTGCAGCTCTCTCTCTCACTAACACACACACACACAAAACACACACACAAAACACACACACAACACAACACAAAAAACACACACACACACACGCACACAAACAGCCCAAAGCAATGCAGTCTTGTGTCAAATTTCACTTAGAAACTGAGCGAGCATTCATTCACACAGAAACATGTCATTTCACTGTCCTGCCATCCCCTGTCATTATGATACAGGCACTCGCCCTGAGACAGAGAGCGAGGGAGAGAAAGAGAGGGGGGTAATGAGAGAGAGAGAGAGAACAGGGGGGGTTAAGAGGTCTGGACCACATCTCCTTTGATCCATCAGCAGAGTGGTGAAACGGAGAAATAACTGGATGGATGGGGGAGGCAGTGTCACCGGGGAAACAGAGAGTTGGATGGGTGGACCCCTAAAAATATGATTGTGGCAGCATTTCGCAGGCGTCAGAATCAAGCAGACGGCAGTCAAGTGGGGTGGGGGGGGGCTGGTTCTCTCTCTGCTCCATTCTGTCATCCTCCCACTGCTCCTCCAGTAATTTGACGATGAAACTGATCATGAAAGTCGTTACAAGTGGAAAATGATTAGTTCGGGACACTTCTTTTGTTGGTTTTTTTCTAAACTGCACCCCGACAGTCTATAGCCTTGCTTCGGAAGCAGCTGTGTGAGGCTACTGCTCTGTTTCAAAGATTACTATTTGGATTTTAAATGACAGTATTACTACATTTTCCAAATATCATTAAAACTATTCATTACCTCAGTTGAACCATAATTTATGCCACATTGAGTTCAAATAAATCACTTGCAGGGGACACCAGCACAAAACCTGCTGACAAAACAATAATAAAAAAGGCCAATTAATGACTTTCCTTCTCCTTTTAGACGCATTATTTGTTTAATGTGTCTGCTAAAGTATTATTATGATCATATGTTTTGTATCCTGTCCTGTAACGCCCACACTGATGAGCTGTCTATTATATATATATATCTTTCTATTATATTTTATTATATCTATTATATCTATTATATTTTAGGTGCTATCTTAATGAAATAAAAAGTCTTATCATTTCACCACATAGTCAAACACACACACACACACAAGACCAAGTAGTAATCTGCAGTGCCTGCAGTCCAACAAAATGAATTAAATGCACACTGTCTTTTTCAACCACTGCACACATCACATCAGAGAGAGAGAGAGAGAGAGAGAGAGAGAGAGAGAGAGAGAGAGAGAGAGACTGAAGCCGGAGAGACAGACAGAATGAGAAATGAAGAGGGAGGGAGAGGCCAGATTAGCGAAGCATATCTCTAGACCAGCCTAATTACCCATCATCCTCCTCTGTAATATTTCTCTTATCGTCTGGCTCTTTGGAGAGAAAGCTTTCGCAAACTTTGGAAACTGATCAGCTCTTCTTACTTCTCTCTCCTCTGCTCCGCGGCTCTCATTGCAGCAGGTCAGGAGACAGGCGAGAGGATGAAAAGCAAAAGCAGGACCAAGGAAAATGAAAGGAAAGGAGAGTTGAGTGTGTGAGGGAGGGAGGGAATAGAGGGGCAGAGACGAGGGACTGATGTGAACAAGAAAGACATAAAAGGACAAGAGGAGGACAAAGAGTTCCACGAGCTTGGTCTGAACTTGGAAAAACTGCTTTTAACTTCAGGGGGCTTTCACACATATAGTTTGTTAACTTTGGTCTGAATCAGTTGATGAGTTTCTAAACTTGGTAGCGATGCCCCCTTGGTTCGGTTTGGCTTCACACCTGGAAAAATCCAAGCATACCAAAACAAAATGCATCATTACAAATCACGCAAGAACGTTAACTCCTCTTATTGGTCGGATGTGTCTTGGCCCGGGAGCAAGAAAGTAAACACAGGAAGACAGCTTGTGGTGGACTTTCCAGAAACACCGTGTTGTGGTATGATGAGACTAAGGGAAAGCTTACATGACAACATCAGGTCACAGGTCAGGGGACGAGAATATCCGGCCAGTCTCTTAACAACCAAACCTCTTCATGTATAACTGATTGCCTGTGTACAGATTCAGACAGTCTACGTAGGCAGCTGCATGATAACAGAATGTTTTGTCTCGGGGCTGTCTCCTTTTTCGAGGTCGGTGGGCCAGCCATACGATTTAGCATCTGTGTTAACGGCGCCTGCGATGTCTTTGTTCAAGGTTCAGCTAAACGTAAGGCCTCCAGCGTGAGTTTAAATACACCTTCAGGAGGACAGGAACTTCAGAGAGTTGGGACGGCACTGCAAAATAACGCATTGTGTTTAAACTGTTTACTGCCTGCTTAATTGTCTCCTCAATTGAGTTCATTAAAGGCTTCTGTGTAATTCATCAAGGTCTCCCGAACCTTCTTCACACATGTGCTCTGGGTGCACAAAAATATCGGGGGATTGTTAACAGAAGAGATGGCAAATTAAAACTGTGGAGAGACAAAAATAGGAGAGAAAGTGGTGGACCAGGTAGATGGAAAAAGAGGGTTTGCCATAGAGATGGAGGGACGCAGCAGAGAGAGAGAGAGAGAGAGGAACTGAGATATATATATATATATATATATATATATATATATATATATATATATATATATATATATATATATATATATATATAAAGCATTAAAAAGGACGAATAGAGAGAAAAGAAATGGACAAAGAGGAGAGCAATGGAGGGACACAAAATGTGATGCAAAATGGATGAGGTTACAATGTAACAGATGTAGCAGTTAGTGGTTTCCATTATTCATAAGGTGGTTGAGTTAGATTAAGGTTTTCATGAGCACTGATTCTAGTCAAGTGGGTTTAAAATTCCCTGGGGGCCCATATCTCTGGAATTGAAAACCTGTATTCCAAAAATACTGTATATCTATATTTCTTTATAGGCTGAGAGGTGTTTTTATTACACAGAGTTTCAAAATACTGATGCTCTCAAACAGCAATCATCTAAGCCAGTGCTACTTATTGCGCGCAGGGGCGTAGCACCAAATTCTGGGCCCTGTAGAAAGGCATTTTCTATGGGCCCCTCCCCGCATCCGCAGCTATTAATTCTGGTGTCTTTTTGGGTCCTCCTCACATGAGGGCCCTGGATACTCAGTCCTCTTTTCTCCCCCCAGTCCAACGCCCCTGATTGCGCGGATCGCCAAGCTTTAATTTGTTGCTCGCGTGGCAGTAAAAAATACGGTGATATCATGCAGTAAATACAGATATTTCATAAAAACATTAAAAACAAGCAGAGCTGAAACACAACCCTAAGTATGCTCCATTACAAATACTTTATATACTGTATATAAAATACCTTAGCATTACAAGATTGAAATATAGACTAGAAAATATATTTTACCCTTGATGTTTGACCACACTCCTACTCAAAAAGCGATATTACAAAATGTAATCTTAGACTTTTATTTGCTATTTTATGCGTATATCACGCTACGACTTTTGGAAACTCATTTCAAGCACCAAAATAATTGAATGTAGGTATGTTTTTCGTGTCCAAATTCACTTTTGCTAGGTTGTACTTATTGTCTTCATTAATCAGAGGTGTGTTTGGGGCGTAACATGCAATAAACCAATCCGAGTGTAATCTCCCATTCCCTTTAAGCGCCAGGCACGTTTGGACCTTGGAGCATTGCTGTTATGATGGAGGATTTGCACCGTAATATTTTTATTTGTAATCTTCTGCATGTGTGTGTGCTGTTGTGCGTCCCTGTGTGTGTAACAAGCATAATGTGATGTGCACGAGTCTAGGAGTATTTTACTAATTCGCTGTTAAAATAACAATGAAATGCTGCGTTAGTGACTTTAGACCAGGTTTTAGTTGGTCAATGGTGCGATCACTGCGGAGTTGCCAGTTTTGGGCGGTCGGTCCAACTCTTAATGCCGAATGTGCCCTTGGATGGTTAGATACATGATGGACTAATGTAGACAAAAAAATTGCACATTGTATATTCAGGGATGACAGATTGATAAGCAGACATGCTATTCATGACTGATACTGATACTTTGCGGTAGAAGTGGCTCTCCTATTGACTTTGTCCTCTCAGTGTTACTCTCATGAAAGAAATTAGTGAAGACCAGTGCTCTAAGCCACTGGTTCTCAAGCTTTTTTCAATAATGTTTCCCCTTTGAACAGTTTTTAAGCCGTGTACCCTCTAACCAGAGTGAATAATTTTTGGTAGAAAAAAAAAGTCTCTATAAAGAGGAACAATACAACGATGTCAGCAATAGATTTAATAAACAACTGCCTTGTACCTGGGAAATATTTAAATGCTAATGAAAAAAGGCGAAAAAGAAAAAAAAGGAAGTAAGGCAAGGTCAAAAATAGTAAAAAAAATATGAAAAAAGAGACAAACTTTAAAAAATCTATAAAAACTTTGAAAAGAAAAACAGAAGAAAGAAGGAAGGCAACACTAGGGTGACGAAAGTTACAGCAAATTCCAATGAAAGCTTTGAAAAAAGTGACAAAAACTTTGACAAAAGCAGAAAACAAACTCTCAAAAAAGAGACAAGACAGTAGACCGTAGAAAAAGTAAGGAAGAAAGGCAAGAGTAGGTCAAAACAAATGACAAAAACTTGGACAAAAAGCAAAGAGCACTGCTCTAAGCGAATGAAAGAGAGTATATTCACTGAGTTGTACTTTTCGTCCCAGAGATCATTTGGATTTGTCAGAGTAGGTGGAGGTGCCAAATGATGCTGATTATAATTCCAGTGGTTTCCCTTCTCTTTCCGTTATTCATGTGAGCAGCTGTTCTGTCGGGTTGAGCAAACTAACCGCCAAACCAGAAGAGCCACATGTTGATGCCCGTATCCTACCATCATTTTACCGCTCTTTGTCCATCATACCAACAATGCAAGCTCTGTTTTTTAACCCTCCTGTTGTCCTCGGGTCAAATTTAACCCATTTTCAAAAAGGTTTCTATATCAGAAATTCACACACACACACACAAAACAATAAAAACATAACTGATTTACAGTAATGTAATTATTTTTCCTTAGTTTCCTCCACATTTCTAATGAACTAGGTCCAAGTCATTTGCTATTAGGACATAAAAAGTTTCTGCACTTCACCAAATGTTTAATTTGGCTAACGAGCGATAAAGTAACTTCCATTTCATCACTGGTCCTCTGAGAAATCATCTCAAACAGATGCCATCTGAATGTAAACGCCGTTTCCCTGTCTGCTTTATTAAAAACCTCCTGCTGGCCTCCTTTCAGACGGATGCCTCAACACAAGAGACAAACTTTTCTGGATTTGATTCCTCTTGTTAACTGAAAACAGAACCACGCAAGGATTCCAATGTGCAGTTGTGCACCCGTTCAAATGAACTTGGACATTGATATGAATGTTTTCTGATGCGTCACCTTTATGGTTAAAGTACGGCGACTCGAAATGTCTTGGTTCAAATTTTGGGAAAGAATACCTTCATAGTAATCCCGTCCCGTGTGGAACCAAAAGTCAGCTGTCATTTTGAAAAGAGCCGAGTTGTACGGACCTTAGCCCGTGACGCAATGATGTCCATAACATCATTTAATGTCCTCATTTTAGTAGGTTGACCTCAACCCTCCTGTTGTCCTCTATTTTCAGATCTTTATTTTCATTGAATTTTGGATGTTTTATTAAATTTGATAGCTTTTGAAGAAAAAAAAAAAACAGTATCCTGACTAAACTCTGACTGTTTTTTTCCACTCAATCATAACTATCTGTCAAAATAACTCATAATTTCCGGTTTTTTCAACAGCAAAAAAAAAACGAGGTAGGCTTTCATTTCTTATAATTGAGGTTTATTGACCATGAATATCCCAAAAAAGTGCAAAACTAAAGGCATTGAGTTCATGTTAGTGGTGTATCTGGTGGTAGTGAAAACGGGTCTAAATAAGGGTTAATTTTCTTAGAGAATAACAACTTGCGTAGTCGACGGGCAGACGACGCAAGGGTTAAGCAAACCCCTGATGTTTTGTTCACTAAAGTAGTTTTGTTGCCTAAACTTAGTTGCCGCTGGTTCCACTCCCACCCCCAGCTGTCCTTTTTAATTAAAATGTGTCCTCATTATGTTGATTAAAAACTGCAATCTGGACAGCATTACTTTTTTTTCATACAAATTTTCTATTGCAATTAAAAAAAAAAGTAAATGGTGTATTTATATATCGCCTTTAGTGGTGGAAGAAGTATTCATGTCCTTTACTTACATACTAATACCACACTGTAATCATACTCTGTTACAAGTCAAAGTCCTGCATTGAAAATGTCACTTAAGTGAAAGTATGGAAGTATCATCAGAAAAATGCACTTAAAGGAACACTGCAACTTATTGGGACTTTGTCTTATTCCCCGTATCCCCCAGAGTTAGATCAGTCCATACATACCCTTCTCATCTCCGTGTGTGTCCTAACTCTGTCTGACGCACTCACCGCTAGCCTAGCTTAGCACAGATCCTGGAGGTAACCAGCTCCATCTAGCCTACTGCTCCCAATAAGTGACAAAATAATTAAAGTACTCAGAAAGTAATGCAGAAAAGTTCTCGCATCTTAGAAACTATAAACGATCCAAACAGTTGTGTGGTCAAATCATTTCAGCTGGACATGTAGGCCATTATTATTATTATTGTTATTATTATTATTATTATTATTATTATTATTATTTCTTCTTATTCTTATTATACTAGTTTCATTTCTAATTAATTTTCTAATAAAACATCAGATTTTATAAACTGTATGTGTTTTGTGGGCAAAAAGTTTAATTTGTAAAGTAACTAGTAACTAAAGCTGTAACAGATGAATATAGTGGAGTAAAACATCCAATATTTCTCTCTGAAATGTAGCGGAGTAGAAGTAGAAAGTGGCACGAAAAGAAAAGACTCAAGTAAAGTACATGTACCTCAACATTTTGACTTTTGTACAGTACTTGAGTAAATGTACTTAGTTACATTCCACCACTGATCACCTTTATATCTATATGGGACAAAACGCTTTATTTATTCCCTCTCATTAACTCGTTTCCACACACATTCATACACCGATAGTGGTGCAGTATAACATTTTAGGAGAGGTTTCAGTGAGCTGCCTATTTTCTCACGAAGACCTTCAGACATTTTCTTAAAGATTTGTCACTAATGATGTGGAGAAAAATAGTGGTGGTGTTGGAGCGGGATAGGAACTATAACTTGCTATTAAATGTTAAATGGCTGTGATTGGCTCTGTTATTTCTCCGACCAAGCAGCCAAGCGCAGCATCTCACCTTTTTCAAATCATTCCACAAATCTTAACCGTTGTGTTGTCTTCCTGTCAACTGTTGTTGTCCACTATCTCAAGTATTTTTATTTTTTTCAACGTTTGGGTCCCTTTTTTCCAAATTGATATCGCTTTATCTGACGTTTTGTCGCCTTTTTCAATGTTGTAGGCGCTTTTTTTCATTGTTTTTGTTGCTTTTCCCAACTTTCTGTCCTGTTTTTTTTTTTTTTGTGTGTGTGTTTTTTTTATATATATATTTGGTGCTTATTTCGACATCCCATATTTTCTAATATTAAAACACTTTGAAAAACGGGTCAAACAACATAAGGGTTAACATGTGAGGCGTCAATTCAGAGGTCCGGCTATGAATTCAGATGGCCAATTTTCACTGCAATATTTTAACCAAGACTTCTCTTATAATTGGAAGAACAACAAAAATGGCAAATGTGATTCCAATTCATTCCTTTTGTCTCGCAGGAGGCAAAACGCACTCTACACTCACAGCAACTGTTCTCAACTACCGTATAATCGCAGAAACTTAACAATAGTTTCCCTATGGATTTTCAGTTTCCTTGAAGATTGTGAATCATTGCATGTGCTGTGGATGGTTTGTGTTTGGAGCTGCCGTAGTAATGTATCCTGATAAATATGTTGCAATTGAAAAAAATATATATAATTGACGTTGCCCCTGATGCAGCTCTGGATTTTATTATGTATATGTTGCATGTCGCAACCCCTACCTTTTGATTACTGTGTGTAAAGCATGCCCAAAACTTAAGCACTTAGCACTGAAGTAGATAATTTGATGGGAATCATCCGTCGAATTGATTTTATTCGGACTGAAAAACTCTGGCTCTTGTAGCAGCAGAGCTCTCACCCCCATGAACAGCAGAGCAGTGGTTTTCAACACTGTGCTATTATGCCTACAAATTATTAGAGGCTTTCATTTCAACCAAACATCCCAGTGGGTCATTTCCCTTTTTCAGTTGTTCAATTTATCAGCAGGATCAGCTGCTGCAGAGTTTCTTATGAAATGAAAATGCGGCCTTCTCCTGGGTCTTAATGGCACATTATACCAAATCATCAGTGAGAAAAAAAAATCTTCCCAGGATTAAAACCGATCTGTGTGTGTGTGCGTGTGTGTGTGTGTGTGGGTCCCTTGACATCTACCAGCCTTCCCTCATATTTCCAATCCACCGCATCAATCTATCATGTCTAATCTATGCATTTATTGTAACATGTGTGCATGTAGGTCAGAGCTTAGTGTGTGTGTGTGTGTGTGTGTGTGTGTGTGTGTGTGTGTGTGTGTGTGTGTGTGTGTGTGTGTGTGTGTGTGTTAGTGTTAGTGTTAGTGTTACACAGAGAAAATGAGATCAAACACTGGAGAGGCTTGGTATCCCCCTCTCTTTTGTATATTTAATTACTTAAACATAATTACTATCAACTGGCTGATGAGGGTCTCATATTTACATTGTGTGTGTCTGTGTGTCTGTGTGCATGTCTGTATGTGTTGGTCTCTGTGTGTGAGTGTGTGTATGTGTGTGAGAGAGAGAGAGAGAGAGAGAGAGAGAATGGTTGCCTTCATTTCTCACCCCGTTCCTTGTCTTTATTACCAAGTCAACTAACTTGTCTTGCTTTATACCACATTATAAAAGTAAAAGTGTGTGTGTGTGTGTGTGTGTGTGTGTGTGTGTGTGTGTGTGTGTGTATGCAACATGGGGGAGGTTCTGTCTCCATGCCTGCTCACGCTGCCTCACGTTAACAGTGTCGGCGTCCGACTGAGAGATGCAAAGCACGTTTCCACTCGCACAGCGTTATAATATTCAGAAATCAGTCCACGTAGAACGTTCCCCCCCGACGCGGCTAATTCTAATTCATGGCCAAGCTCATTGAGAGAACACCAAGGGTTTGCAGAGTTACCAAAAAAAGCAAAGGGTGGCTACTTTGAAGAATCTAAAATATAAGACATGTTTTCAGTTATTTCACACTTTTTGTTAAGTACATAATTCCATATGTGTTCATTCCTAGTTTTGATGCCTTCAGTGAGAATCTACAATGTAAATAGTCATGAAAATAAAAAGGAAACGCATTGAATGAGGTGTGTCCAAACTTTTGGCCTGTACTGTATGCCATCATTGTTATTTCAAAGTTAAACCCGTTCTTAATTGAAACGTAACCCTTGTGTTGTCCTCGGATCGCATTTGACCAGTTTTCAAAGTTATTGGTTTTTTTTTTTATATAAAAAATATGAGTTTCTTAACAACCAAATTGCCCCTAAATAACTTGGATGCATGCATGTGTATGTTGTATGGAACCCATACAACATATACTGTATATCCATGCATCCATCTTCTTCGCAGCAAAGATTAATGATTACTTCCATTGAATGTTGGTTGTTTTATTTAATTTCATGGCATTTAAATACAAAAAAAATATTTATTTTTTTAAGTTTAAAAAAAAAGTTTAAATGGTTTCAAAACAGGATCCTGACCAAACTTTGACATTAACCAGTCTGTGACTCACTCAACATCCTCTGATTTTATTCTATTAGTCAAAATAATTCATAATATCTGCTTTTTTTCAAACTCATAAATTAGGTACAACATCATTTTATTAGGTTTATGACCATGAATTAAAAAAAAACTTGTTAAAAAGAGGGACAAAAGCAAAAATACATTTCAAAATGTAATTCCAGGCAGGAATGTATCGTTGCTTTGTTTATCTGAAACTAAGGCAATGTCTGTTGATGAAATGTATTTTTCTCACTTTCAAAGATCTTTCAAGATGCACTTTGTGAACATGAAAATTAGCGTTAAACGAACAGACCAAAAGTGTAATATTCCGATAGATCTCCCCAATAAGTTATCTTTAAAGGTCCGTACCTAAACTTTTGTGCGTTTTTAAATTCTGTTTTAAGAATTCCGAGCAAATGCTGCCCCGTGTTTTGTTTCTTGCATACTTGTAATTCAATGCGAACTTTTACCGTTGTGTAATTCATAGGGGGGGTTACAGCCCCAGAAATCCAAATAGGGCATTTTCCGAAGTTTCGCTTGCTTGTTTTTTTTTTTTACTTGTTTGTCGCGTTTTCAATGTTTTTCTAGCTTTTTTTCTGCAGTTGTTGTTGCTTAATTTCAATGTTTTTCTCGCCTTTCTGGAGTTGTTTTTGTTTCAATGTTTTTTTTTGACAATTTGTTTTTTTTTTAGGTTTTAATTGCATTCTTTTAGACTTTTTTCGCCGCCTTTTTTTATTTTTTTTGGGGGCATTTTCTGACATTTGTCACCTTTTGACATTTTTATGTGAGCTTTTTTTTCCCACCATTTGTTCAATGTTTTTGTCCATTTTTTTTCCCAATACAGGCAGACATGTCCCTAGACAGTTGGAGATCTCAACCCCCCCCACAATTACACCCTTGGTCTTGAACATATAATGTGACTGTGAAAACATGTTATATGGGCGATATATATGTATATATATATATATGTGTATATATATATATATATATATATCCATCATCAATCCATCCTTCTATCCATCTATCATCTATCCATCCATTTATCCATCATCATCTAACATCTACAGTATCTATCTATCTATCTATTTATCCTTGTTTGCATCCTTTTATCCATCCTTCTATCTATTTATCTGTCTATCTATCTATCATCTATCTATCTATCCACCTATCTATCTAGTATCTATCTATCTATCTATCTATCTATCTATCCTTGTTTGCATCCTTGTATCCATCCTTCTATCTATCTATCTATCTATCTATCTATCTATCTATCTATCTATCTATATATCCTTGTTTGCATCCTTGTATCCATCCTTCTATCTATCTATCTATCTATCCTTGTATCTATCTAGCTATTATCCATCTATCTATCTATCTATCATCTATCTATCTATCCACCTATCTATCTAGTATCTATCTATCTATCTATCCTTGTTTGCATCCTTGTATCCATCCTTCTATCTATCTATCTATCTATCTATCTATCTATCTATCTATATATCCTTGTTTGCATCCTTGTATCCATCCTTCTATATATCTATCTATCTATCTATCTATCTATCTATCTATCTATCTATCTATCTATCTATCTATCCTTGAATGCATCCTTGTATCTATCTAGCTATTATCTATCTATCTATCTATCTATCTATCTATCTATCTGTCTATCCTTGTTTGGATCCTTGTATCCATCCTTCTATCTATCTATCTATCTATCTATCTATCTATCTATCTATCTATCTATCCTTGTTTGCATCCTTGTATCTATCTAGCTATTATCTATCTATCTATCTATCTATCTATCTATCTATCTATCTGTCTATCCTTGTTTGGATCCTTGTATCCATCCTTCTATCTATCTATCTATCTATCTATCTATCTATCTATCTATCTATCTGTCTATCCTTGTTTGCATCCTTGTATCCATCCTTCTATCTATCTATCTATCTATCTATCTATCTATCTATCTATCTGTCTATGCTTGTTTGCATCCTTGTATCCATCCTTCTATCTATCTATCTATCTATCTATCTATCTATCTATCTATCTATCCTTGTTTGCATCCTTGTATCTATCTATCTATCTATCTATCTATCTATCTATCCTTGTTTTCATCCTTGTATCCATCCTTCTATCTATCTATCTATCTATCTAGTATCTATCTATCTATCTATCATCTATCTATCTATCCACCTATCTATCTAGTATCTATCTATCTATCTATCTATCTATCTATCTATCTATCCTTGTTTGCATCCTTGTATCCATCCTTCTATCTATCTATCTATCTATCTATCTATCTATCTATCCTTGTTTGCATCCTTGTATCTATCTAGCTATTTTCTATCTATCTATCTATCTATCTATCTATATATCCTTGTTTGCATCCTTGTATCCATCCTTCTATCTATCTATCTATCTATCTATCCTTGTATCTATCTAGCTATTATCTATCTATCTATCTATCTATCTATCATCTATCTATCTATCCACCTATCTATCTAGTATCTATCTACCTATCTATCTATCTCTATCTATCTATCTATCTATCTATCTATCTATCTATCCTTGTTTGCATCCTTGTATCCATCCTTCTATCTATCTATCTATCTATCTATCTATCTATCTATCTATATATCCTTGTTTGCATCCTTGTATCCATCCTTCTATCTATCTATCTATCTATCTATCTATCCTTGTATCTATCTAGCTATTATCTATCTATCTATCTATCTATCATCTATCTATCTATCCACCTATCTATCTAGTATCTATCTATCTATCTATCCTTGTTTGCATCCTTGTATCCATCCTTCTATCTATCTATCTATATATCTATCTATCTATCTATCTATCTATCTATCTATCCTTGTTTGCATCCTTGTATCCATCCTTCTATCTATCTATCTATCTATCTATCTATCTATCTATCTATCTATCTATCTATCTATCTATATATCCTTGTTTGCATCCTTGTATCCATCCTTCTATCTATCTATCTATCTATCTATCTATCCTTGTATCTATCTAGCTATTATCCATCTATCTATCTATCTATCATCTATCTATCTATCCACCTATCTATCTAGTATCTATCTATCTATCTATCCTTGTTTGCATCCTTGTATCCATCCTTCTATCTATCTATCTATCTATCTATCTATCTATCTATCTATCTATCTATCTATCTATCTATCTATCTATCTATCTCTATCTATCTATATATCCTTGTTTGCATCCTTGTATCCATCCTTCTATATATCTATCTATCTATCTATCTATCTATCTATCTATCTATCCTTGTTTGCATCCTTGTATCTATCTAGCTATTATCTATCTATCTATCTATCTATCTGTCTATCCTTGTTTGGATCCTTGTATCCATCCTTCTATCTATCTATCTATCTATCTATCTATCTATCTATCTATCTATCTATCTATCTATCTGTCTATCCTTGTTTGCATCCTTGTATCCATCCTTCTATCTATCTATCTATCTATCTATCTATCTATCTATCTATCTATCTATCTATCTATCTATCTGTCTGTCTATGCTTGTTTGCATCCTTGTATCCATCCTTCTATCTATCTATCTATCTATCTATCTATCTATCCTTGTTTGCATCCTTGTATCTATCTATCTATCTATCTATCTATCTATCTATCCTTGTTTTCATCCTTGTATCCATCCTTCTATCTATCTATCTATCTATCTATCTAGTATCTATCTATCTATCTATATCTATCTATCATCTATCTATCTATCCACCTATCTATCTAGTATCTATCTATCTATCTATCTATCCTTGTTTGCATCCTTGTATCCATCCTTCTATCTATGTATCTATCTATATATCCTTGTTTGCATCCTTGTATCCATCCTTCTATCTATCTATCTATCTATCTATCTATCTATCTATCTATCTATCTATCTATCTATCTATCTATCCTTGTTTGCATCCTTGTATCTATCTAGCTATTATCTATCTATCTATCTATCTATCTATCTATCTATCTATATATATATCCTTGTTTGCATCCTTGTATCCATCCTTCTATCTATCTATCTATCTATCTATCCTTGTATCTATCTAGCTATTATCTATCTATCTATCTATCTATCTATCTATCTATCTATCTATCTATCATCTATCTATCTATCCACCTATCTATCTAGTATCTATCTACTCTATCTATCTATCTATCTATCTATCTATCTATCTATCCTTGTTTGCATCCTTGTATCCATCCTTCTATCTATCTATCTATCTATCTATCTATCTATCTATCTATCTATCTATCTATTTATATATCCTTGTTTGCATCCTTGTATCCATCCTTCTATCTATCTATCTATCTATCTATCCTTGTATCTATCTAGCTATTATCTATCTATCTATCTATCTATCTATCTATCATCTATCTATCTATCCACCTATCTATCTAGTATCTATCTATCTATCTATCCTTGTTTGCATCCTTGTATCCATCCTTCTATCTATCTATCTATCTATCTATCTATCTATCTATCTATATATCATTGTTTGCATCCTTGTATCCATCCTT